>MU628179.1:0-113478 GCA_025688815.1 Aspergillus carlsbadensis
CAGCACGATACATGATAATATCGAAATCCCATCAAAAGGGGAGAGAGGGGGAAGGGGGCAAACATACCCTCGTCCACAAACGACCCCGTCCCCACAAACTCGCGATCCTCATTCCCCTCCGCCGGCTTAAAGCGGTACTCATCGAGCCCCCAGCGCGTAATCGGGATAATAGCTTTGATCCCCTGCATATCGCGCGGCCCTTCAATGTGCACGTGGTCTCCAGAAGACCCGCCATTAAACAACACCCCGTCTTCCAGCAATCCTTTTTCTATGGACTCGGGTAAGTTTCCGCGGGCGAGGACGAGCGAGATGTGGTCTTCCGACACGGCGATCACGGGTGCGTGCCTGAAGCGGCTTTTTAGGATTTGGACCTCGCGGCGCAGTGGGTCGAGGGATGTTGAGGTGTAGCCAGCTTTTCGGTATAGCCGTAGGAGGTATTCGCCGATTGGGTAGAGGGCTGTGCGGCGGAGGGAGGTTGCGCGCGCGTAAGCGCGCTAATGGCATTCGCGTCCTGTGGCTGTCTCTGTCCCTGGTCACCATCCTCATCCATATTTCCATCCACTCCCTCTCCGACTCCCTCTCCCTCTCCCTCTCCTTCATCCTCACCCCCTGGACTTGGCCAAGGCACTGGTATACTAAGCGGAACCGACCGAACAAACCCACCCCACCGGTCCACCGGCAGCGCAGCTAAAACCCTCTCAAGCAACCCCCTCCCCTGCTCCACCCTCCCCAGAAAAACAAACCCCCTCGCAAGCGCCAACGCAACAGGCATAAGGACCTCCTCAACAGACAACCCCGCAAACACATCCCACAGCCAGTGCAGCAGATCGGCCACGGCGGCGGGGTCGATGACAGGCACGCGGGCGATGGCGAGGAGTTGCCGGAGGAGCCGGCCGAGTCCGAAGTAGTACAGGCCTATGTGGCCTCATTCGTTGCTGCAGGCTTTGCGGAGGATGTGCGTTGCGTGCGTGCTGAAGAGGTGGCGGAATGTAGAGGAGATTTGGGTGGTTTTGGGGAGGGCGCTTAGGGTTAGGCGCGGGAGGGAGAGGATGATTTGGAGGTGGAGTTCGGGGGGGAGGGTGGTTAGGCCTGTGGGCATTTTTGGGTCTTTCTTTCTTTCTTTCTTTCTGGATTTATTTTGGGCTTGGGTGGTTTGGTTTGGGTTGTGTTGGATCTTTGTGTTTCGCGGTTTGCACTGATGAGATTTTGATACGGAGGAGGTTGGGGAGGCGCGGGTGTTGGGGCCTCGAGCAGCTGCAGGTGCTTGTATGGCGCTCAGCCACAGGCGCAAGGCTGGGTTTAGACGCTGCTTCGCCGGTTTTGGCACCGAGTTTGCTTTAGCTGTTGCACCACTGGCGAAGAGCCTGATTTGACGGTTGTGAAAAAGCTAGCCTGACACGGGCATTTCTGATGGACAGCTTGGGTATAATGAGGTTGATGTCGGCAGGTCTATTGTCGATGAACCCCTGTCCCAAGGTCCTCTACTTCTCGCTCTTCCCAACAACACCCACGGCCTGCACCTCAACCCCCTCAATATCACTCCCAGCATACCTCGCACTATCAAACTCATCCAAATATTCCTTGGGCTCCTTCCACCCGCTCCCGCTAACCATCCCCTTCGGCCCCCTCCAAAGCGCAAACCCATAATACCCTCCAAACGCAACAACAAGACCAACCGGGTACGCGACGAAATAAAACCTCTGCACACCCACACTCGCACTAACGCCCATCTGGTTTAGGAACCCGTAGAAGTTCGGCGCGATGGCGATGAGGTACGTCGCGAACGCGCGGAGGCCGAACCCGTGGAAGTAGTGGTACATCCCCTCCGGGTGTGCCGTGTAGAGATCCGGGATCGAGAGGGCGCCTCGGCGGAGGAGGTAGTAGTCGCAGATGAGGATTCCGGTTATCGCGGACAGGAAGATTTGATACGAGGAGAGGAAGTTTATGAAGACGGAGGCTGAGGACAGGAGGTACCACGGGCAGATTGCGTATGAGAGGATGGCGCAGATGAAGAAGCCGCGCTTTATGGTTATGTAGCGCGGGAGGAGGGAGGCGATGTCATTGCCGGCGCTGTTATTGTTAGTATTGGACAAATTTTGTACAGCAGTTGATGTAGACGTACGGAATGGAGTTCTCGAAGATGGCGGAGAAGACGGTCGAGTACGCGAGTGCCAGTGCGATGAACGCGCAGGCCGTGCGGTTTCCGGACGTGTAGCGCTCGCCGGCCATGAGCATGTCGAGGAAGTCGAGTGGATTCCAGATGAGCTATTCATGTTAGCGAGATTCATCCAAGGGTAATGCGGCGACAACCTCTCCAAAGACGCCAACACTTGCAGCAGCAATGACATTCCCAAAGACAGCGACGACGAACGCTGACAATGGAAAGCTGATAAGCTGGCCCCAAATCACGTCACTCGGCTTTCTCGCGTATCGCTGCATATCCGCGGCATTCGAGATGAACGTCGCGCAAGATGCAAGGCCGATGAAGAGGAACTTGCAGATCATCCAGCTCTTTTCGGAGCCGTGAACTGTCGAGCCTTGGCGTAGGGTAGAAGTCGTTCCGCCAGCCAGCGAGACTGTCCAGCCCGTCATGGCGATGACAGCGGCGTAGTAGACGAACACTTTGATATAGACCAGTGACTTCATTTTCGGAACGGGTACGACCAGGAAGGCGCAATTTATGAGCCTGTCGATGAATGTTAGCTATCGGCTTTCATGTGGAGGAGCAACATACCAATAGATCAGGAAGCACACCATTCCCGCTGAATTAAGGGCGGACTTCGAGCCCATCTTGTCCGGAATATTTTCAATGGAGGGGAATATTGCGTGCAGGAATACACTATTAAGTCAGTATTCTGCCCTTTGCGCATTGGAGGAACGCCTTACTAGATACACTGCGCGCCCTGTACAGCATTAACTCCATTCCAGACAATTGACATGACGGCGCGATTGAACGTCGGCCAGAGAGCTCCCCACGGCCCAAAGCTCGCGCGACAGAGGACAGGAAACGGAATGCGATACAGCGCACCGCCGCGACCGTTGAGTGCCATCAGACACCCCGCAAGAAATTGACCGGCAAACGAGCACGCGACTGCTTCCCACATGCTCAAGCCGACAGTAAGACCAGTCGATGCGGCGTACAGGTTGCTCACGTTGGCGGTTGCGGAGAACCAGAACGACATGTAGGTGAGCTGCGTCCATGTGCGGTCTTTGAGGCGGGTTGGGCGGATGGAGTCATTGTCGATTGCTTCGACGACGCGGATGTTGCCATCCTGGTCCACGCTCTTGACGAGGATTTTGTCGTGGAGGCGTGATAGAAAGGAAGACATTTCGGATGCCTAGTGCTGGGCTCTGGAGAAGGCTGCATCGTCGGGGAGAACGCTCGGGTTTTGCTTTTTGTCGACATTGCCAATGACTATCTTTGGGGTCATGATTGCGATATCTGTCGCGGATAAGGCGAACCAGTAGGGATACGCTTCATCGGGCTTATCACCGCGGCCAAGAGTCGGCCGTCTCCAACTCGGAATTGGAGATATGACAGCAGTGGATTTGCCAGAGCGATAAAGAAGCTAGTAATGGTGAAGTGTTATCTCTGCTGTCAAACGGGCCGGGGCAGACTCCAATTCTTGGTGTGGCTACTCCAACGTTTCAGAGCAGTGGCAGCCCAAGTGTCCGCAAAGCTGTGTAACCTCAGCACTTTTAGTGGCTCGTGCTCTGCGCAGTGCGCACCGGCGGGCCCCGCCTCGGTTGGAGTCGTTATCGTCAGTCGCGGGGATCGAGATCAACACATAAATCAGTGTGCGGCAACCGGTTATCAGTTATCGATCGCGGACACCTCTAGAAGAAAAAGATGACCGGATACACACAGCTCGAGCTGCGCACCCTCAACGGCCCCGAATTTCGACGGGTGTCGACTGCCCCGCCTCGTCTCCCCACCCAAGACGAAATCCCCGTCATCGACCTCACTCCAATCGACGGTGATCTCGCGACACGGAAACAGCTTGCATCGAAGATAAGAGCCGCTGCGGAGGGCACGGGTTTTTTCTATGTGAAAAATCATGGGATTCCTGAAGAGTTGATTCAGCGCGCGCTGGGTGTGGCGCAGTCCTTTTTTGGGCAGACGGCTGAGGATAAGGAGAAGGTATCGCATGTCAGGGCGAAGCATAATGATGGATATCATGGAGTCGGAACGACTCAGATCAATAATAAGGAGTCGCGAGGTACGCTGCCGAATAGGAATCCAGGGAATGATTGCTCATTGCGCAACAGATCAAAAGGAGACATTCTCCGTGCGATATAATCCACTCAATGATCCGACCGTGTCCGAAGAAGAAAAAGTGACGCTGCTCGCTGATGAATCTTCCTCGTATGGCGCGCAGGAATATCTCTGGGATGGAACAAGCCACCTCCCTGCATTCCGCGAAACCACCCTCGAATTCTACAAGAGCCGATTGACCCTCGCCCGCAAGATGATCCGGCTGTTCGCTCTCTCACTCGAGCTTCCGGAGGATTATTTCGACTCCGTCATCACCCATCCCGGTGCGGACGGACTGTACGTGCACTATCCCGGGACTCCGGGGCTTGATAAAGAAAAAGATATGGACGCTGAAATCGACGTTGGAATTGGCTCACACACGGACATTCAGTGCGTAACGCTCTTATGGCAAGATAATTCCGGCGGTCTTCAGGTACTATCTGCCAGCGATGAGTGGCTTGACGCCAGGCCGATTGAGGGCACGCTGGTGGTTAATATCGGGGACTTCCTGCAGCGGCTATCGAATAACCGGTTCAAATCAACTGTGCACAGGGTGTATAACCGGCAAAGCACATCGCGCTACTCGATGCCGTTTTTCCTCGGGTTCAACCCTGAATCGGTGCTTAAGGTTGTGCCGACTTGTGTGGATGAGGCGCATCCGCCGCTATATGAGCCTATTTCCTGTGGTCAGGTTAGTTTCTCCAACCCTCTTTGGGTATATCAGGCTAATTCGGATGTAGTGGCATCGTGCAAGGCTTGCCCTGGCTCAGCAAACGACCGCTACTGCATAAGTGGGATCCCGTCGGGGTTCTTGGTGAAGCTGTTTTGATGTTGGTGACAGGACTTCCGTGCAAACCGCTGCCAATGAAGTTTAGCATAATCTAAAGACATTTTACCGAATTGATCCCAGTGTTGTTTGCGTCAGATGTATAGGTCAACTTCTGCCCCCTGGTCATATATCAGGTCGGAGGCAGAAATATATGTTCCGCGACTTAGTGCCCGAAGGGCTTAGAAACCGTGGAGTATTTCAACTTTGAAATACACTCGAAATTAAGGTCCAATGAGCGATGATATCTTTTGAGCGGATCCGGTTGTAGATCATTGTTACAACTGCCGCGATGCTGCTCTGCGACTGCAACTGTGCCACTGCAAGTGCCAACTGCGAGTGCTGCTCTGCTGCTCTGCTGGTCACGCCGATCGGGGTTTTGTGTGGGCCCGTATCTCCGGCTAAAAGCGGACCTCCACAGGCCGGGCGAATCCAAGCACCGTCGATTGGTGCATAAAGTGGGACAAGAAGAGGGAGAAATCACCAGCTAACTCCCATTGGATCCAAATAGCCGTAGCCCGTCGTGCGGGAAATTGAAGATTGCCCAGCATCTGTACAGAACCCCCCTGCGGGTGTCAAGGGTGTTGTTATACCCGTTGTAGTAGTCGATTCAACTCAGCCGAATCCGGCAGGTACGATCAGCCGCGCCGGGTATTAAGGCAGTGGCCTGCCGCTGAAGATGACTCTGGCGATGCCTTCACCTCCGAAGCTGTCGAACCAAAGACACGCATATCCTATCTTATCATGGCGACGAAACCACCGCTCATTCAGGTTCTCCCACCCCTCATCCTCGGTGGTGCGGGATTCAGCCACCAGCTCACGCCGAACCCGAACCCACTACAGACGCGAGAGGTGCTGAAGCGGGCATTTGAACTCGGACTGCGAGCGATCGATACCTCAGCATATTATGAGCCGTCGGAAGAACTTATCGGTGCGGCGCTGGAACATAGCGAGATGGCCATCTACAAGCGGCACCAGTACTTCCTCATGACCAAAGTCGGCCGCATCAGTGCTACAAAGTCAGACTACTCGCCCGCCTGGATCCGATACTCGGTCCATCGATCGCTGCAGCGGCTAAGAACAAACTACCTGGATGTGGTATTCTGTCACGACATCGAGTTTGTCACGGAGGAAAACGTCCTCGAAGCCATTGGGGTTCTGCTGGAGATGGTTGCAGTGGGGAAGATACGATATATCGGCATATCAGGCTATCCGATCGGTCTCTTGGCGAGAGTTGCCCGCCGGGCTCGACAGCGGTACGGTCGACCTATCGATGTGATACAGACTTGGGCGCAGTTGACACTGCAGAATAACCGGCTGGAGCGGGAAGGGTTGCAACTATTCAAAGACGCGGGGGTATCATGTGTCTGCAGTTCCAGCCCACTTGCCAGTGGTCTTCTGCGCAACGAGGGCGTTCCAGTGGGCAATCTAGGGGACTGGCATCCGGCACCAGAGGGGCTCCGACAAGCTGCACGCCGTGCGGCTGAATATGCGAAGGATGTGGGAGAGTCGTTGGCCAGCTTATCTTTGCGATATGCGATTAGACGTGCACAGTATTCCTCAACACAGGAGTTCTCTGTCGCAACAATTATTGGAGGCACATCGCTTCTTGAAGTGGACGAAAATATTGCAACGGCTCTGCAGGTATTACGCCGGGACGGAGGTATATGGCAATGGAATTCAAAGGGTGACTTGGAACTCGGGGAGACGGGGAGCAACGACCAACTGGAAGAAGATGCGCTAATGGTTAACGGTGTCAAGCTGATCATGGGCGAATGGAGGAATTACAGCTTTGCACAAGACCCGGTGGCACAGACAGGAGGGCTTCTTGTTCCCACGAAGTTGTAAACTAGTATTAGATGTTATTTTTAAACGACACCAGGTGAAAGCACAACACATTCGACTTACCAACCGGTGTTAGTGCCACGGAAAAGCGCACTCTTGTTGTCCTAGAGTGAGTAGCCAGAAGGGAATCAGGATCGCCGAGAGCGTCAATCACGAGCTTTCGACTCCCACAGCGAATTTGGAGCTTCCATTGATCACTGCACTGCCAACTCCCATTCGACCTCACTAGGCTCTTTCCAGTAATTCGTCCCACTTGCAGAAAAACCAAGCTTTTTCAGCAGCCCCGCGCTTCGCTGATTCTCCCTTTCGGTCTCCGCGATGAACCGGCGAACCCCTCTATCCTTGGCTGCCCAGTGCAGAACGGCATCAGCAGCTTCTTTCGCGATAGCCTTGCCCCAGTGTTTCGAGGAGATGCCATATCGGATTTCGACCATCTCTTGCCAAGAAGGGAGTTCCGGGTCGTCTGCCTCTCGGGGAGGGAGAGATGTTGTCGTTGCATCACGAACACCAGCATATCCTACCCATTCAATCTCGCCGAGCAGCTTTCCGCTTGGCCCAGCAACCGCTTCGAAATCATGGCCTCTGAGGATGGACGCGTCATCGATCGACGCAGAAGGCGGCTTTAATCCCACAGCAAAGTCGCCGAGGCCGTAGTTCTTCCAGGAGCGGTTGATATCTCGAGATTCAATGACTTGACGCGTTTCTTCGTCGCTCCAGTTCCTGGCTGGAAAGTGAGGTCCGAATGCCATCTCGCAGAAAGCCGCGTCCGCGTGCAACCCTGCGTAAAGAGAGCGGTAGGAGGGTACAGTAACTGCAATTGGTGTCGGAATCAGTATAAGTCTCGAAGTAAGGAGGGCGAAGGGCTCAAAGCCCTTGACTGATGAAACCGCCATCGTGTTTTGGAAGAGTGTCCGGGTCACGGAGTTGCGGCCGCCTCCAGGATTTTTAGCCGGTCGCGGGGTTAGCCTCACGCCACTAGCCTACTAGCGGTGGGCTAACGGCACTCGCGGTCCCCGCATCCTCCAGTCTCCTCCAGTCTTAAGCCAGCTTCTTCCCCGGCCCAGACCACGCCATGGAGCTGGGAATTCAAAAATGTCAAGACGCGAAAGATGGAAGACAGTCCCATGATTGTTGATGGCGAGCTGGCCGGCGAGAGTCGCTTGCGAGTGCTGCGTGCCTGCGACCGCTGCTCCCAGTCAAAACAGCGCTGCGATGGGGAGCGTCCTTGGTGAGTTCTCAGCTCCTCACCGTTTGATTCTCCTAATTCCCTTGACTTTTTGCCGCCCTGAGCTCGGCGCGACCAGAGCTAACAGTTGACAGCCAGCGATGCAGCGGTAGGTGGCTGACCCCGCACACATACCACGAGACCGAGCACTCGGCGACTGACTCGAATTCTTCCAGAGCGAAACATCCCGTGCCAATATGAGAAAACCGTGCGGAAACGTGGCCGTCGTCGTCGGACAAAGTTCACCTCCACCACCCACAGAACGCTTGCCCCTGTCCCTGCGAGCCTAAACGACCTGATCAACCACGGAAACAGCAGTGTGGAGGCTTCACCAGAGGAGCGCGACAATATGCCCGACAGCGTGCGACGAAGAAACACCAACCCGCTCAGCACTCCATCGTACACCGAAGACGACTCGATTACGCGACTGACAAATGATACAAGAGGAGGAGGCAGCAATGGGCAAGAAGAAGCCGATCCGTTCCGCCTCGAGCCTCCCACCAGTCTCCCTGGACTCTCGAGCCAGGACGCGACTCGCGCTTCGCTGAATCCCTTTCTCTTTCAGGACCTATTTCTCGGAATGTCGGGCCAGTCCCACAGCCCAGCTGGAATTACGTCCGGTCGCGTCGAGCATTGGCTGAGCAAGACCCCCCCTGTCCCGTCTGGCGGGCCGCTCCGCGGACTTTATTCCACGGTTTCACACAAGAATTTGCAGGGGGGCTCCGCTCACGGCTCATCGCAAGGCCAGGTATCTTACCCTTGTTTAGAGCCCCTGCTGCCGTACCTACGTGGTATTCTGTCGTCAAGTGACGCATCGGAGATGCTGGAGATCTACTTTAACGAGCAGCGAAATCCGATTTTCAAAGCGACTTCTCCGTACACTATCACGCACATCGTCCAACCTTCATCTGTGCTACATCCGACTGCACCGCGGCCGACTTCATCGATCTTGCTTCTTGTCATGCTACTTTGCGTCGCCCACACTGCAGATATAAGGATCTTCGACCCACCTGGTGCGAGACAACGCATCGTTCTCGACCTCTATCGTCTAGTTCTCGACTTAATGGAGCCGGTGGATTGGGATAATTATTTCAGAACATCAGGTAGGTAAATCTGAGAATCACCGGCAGCGGCTCGACTGACACAGCCAGATGGATGGCAGTACCACCATCGTGGTGGCTTCGCGGACAAAGATGGGCGATCGTCAGTGTGCCATGCTGCAGGCAGCGGGCTCATTCCCGACTTTCTTGGATCTACAGATGTCATCTTAGCTGTGGTTATCCTTACACTGGTAATATCTGGAGGACATTTCAAAGCAGACTCCTTGAAATGGTGGTCCAAAGCAATTCGTCTGACACGAGCAAGTGGCCTAAGTATGGAAGACCAGGGACTGCAGTCGGGCAACATCCCTAGCTCATTCTACCAAGGGCAGACCTCTGTCCGAGAATGGCTCATAGTCAAAGAAGAGCGCCGCCGACTCTTCTGGTTGATTTACTGCCTCGACCGTCATCTGGGGCTGTCCTTTAACGCGCCGGTGAACTTCCCTGAGGGTACATTTTGCGTTGCTGCTCCGCTTCCCGAGCATCTCTGGCAAAGTTTGGAGACCGTTGATCTCAGCCGCATTCCCGCACCGCAACTAGGCCCTCCCACGAAGATATCGGGATACGGCTTCTTCGAGTATTTCCTTCCACTCGCCACGGTGCTGGGTCATATCATCGACTTTCACCATGTCCAGAACCATCCTCTTCTTGGAGACACCCTGAACCACGCGGCCATCCACCGGATTGAAGCGTTGATATCTCAAAGAGAACAAGACATCGCAGATCTCAGAGACCAGCTCGAGAATCCGCTACCCACCCAGCACCCCATTGACCCCTTCAATCCCACGTTTGGATACGTCCAGAGCCCAGCGTCGTCGGTCGATGCGAAGAAGCCTCTCGTCATCGCGTACAGCTCTCACATGCTTCACGTATTCTACATTCTGCTGCATGGAAAATGGGACCCAATATCCATGATCGAGGACAAGGATGATTGGATAACCTCGGAGAGCTTTCAGGCGTGTGCCTCGCACGCGCTCAGCGCGACCGCAGCAGTGCACCAGATTCTCACCCTCGACCCAGAACTCAATTTCATGCCGTACCTGTTCGGTATATACCTGCTCCAGGGGAGCTTCATCCTCCTGTTGTTCGTGGACCGGATGCCAGAGCTCGGCTTCAACAAGTCTGTAGAAGAGGTTTGCGAGACAATCATTCGGGCACACGAAGTGAGCGTCGTGACGCTTGATACCACGTTTCAGGTAGGTACCTTAATTCTAGACGTAGCTCGCTTCCTTTTCAACGCAACAGCCACTGACCTGATCCGCAGAAAAACATCCGCAAAGTTTTCCGATCGATGCTACATGACGCGCAACGGGCGGATCCGCATTTCCGGGAAACTCACAAAGCTCGACGGAGGGAGATTCTCTCACTTTATCGATGGACGCGTAATTCGAATGGGCTGGCCTACTGAAGCGCCGTTGTTGCCTGGCGGTTGAAGCTGCAAACTCAGGAAATGGCTCGAATCGCGTCGCCGCGGTCCGACATGCCAAGGGTGGTTAGATCGCATGGGGGCCGATTCTAAGACTCTGCCTCTATTGGCCAAAATCGCTTTTAGTGGGTCGATCTGACGAGGTCTCAGTGGGTCTGGCGATGTTGCAAACAGGTTCAAACAACTGTGCCTCCTGAGGGTCTCCAAACAAACACCAGATTCCTTGCGAGTTATACGGCCAGATTAGAGTGATAATATGTGCTCTCTCAGTTATTGTGGATCAGCTGAGCGAGAAGCACACTTCCTCCCAAACAGTGCAAATGCATCAAACCATGTACCATGCCCTCAAGACACGAAGGGATAAATATGGCTCTGTCGACCATGACTGTCTGGTCATACAACGAAGATCTCGCGGGGCTCCCTCAGAATAACCTTCAATCTGACCGCCACCATGTCTTCAAAATGCTTCTCAACCGCTTCACACACCTCCATACACATCCGCATCACGCACCCCTTGAAACAGTCCAATAAGCCGCTCCTGGTCTTCCTCCATTACTGGGGCGGCACCTCTTCCACATGGTGCAAGCTCACGTCACCTGAGGCGCCGACATCTATCGCACATGAGTACCCGACTGCTGCCGTTGACTTTCGCGGATGGGGCAAATCAGCTGGACCCTCCGACGATGAAAGCGCGTACTCTATCGCGGCGATGGCTGCTGACGTTGCATCGGTTTTGCGTCAGCTGCAGAAGGATGCCGACAACGGAAACCTTCTTGCTAACGGCTTTGTATTGATTGGTCACTCGATGGGCGCGAAAGTCGCACTCGCCACTCTATCCACCCTGTCAGACAATCTCCTCAAAGCACTCAGAGGCATCGTCCTTGTTGCACCTGCGCCTCCTAAGCCCCTCATACTCCCAACAGAGATGAAAGAACAGCAGAAAGTCGCGTACGAAACTACAGAGTCCGTCCGGTGGACTGTCACCAATGTCCTCGCAAATGTTGACAACCTCACCGAAACAGACTTAGAAACGGTGGTTCGCGACAGTCTCTCCGGGAACCCTTCGGCGAAGGCTGCCTGGCCGAGTTACGGAATGGAGGAGGACATCTCGCAGGATGTCAAGAAAGTCTTGGCGACCTTGAGCACTAAGATCCCGATCCGTGTTTTGGCCGGGGAATTGGATATCATTGAGCCGAGGGAACGCGTGGAGAGGGGGGTTTGCCAGTTCCTTGGAGATGCCGGGGCAGATGTGTCGTTTCGGGTTGTCGAGGGCGTGAAGCATTTGATTCCGTTGGAGAGACCTGAAGCGATCTATGAGGCGGTTCTTAGTCTATAGCCGTACCCGTCTTGGGAACCCTGCCTTGTAGGGACTATGTCGAGATATATCCAGCAGCTCTGTCTGACAATAAAACAAATAGTTCATCATGCCATCAAAACATTGAATGCAACTCCACATGCCTCAAGATTATCCCGTCCATCAGCACCTTTGATTTGAAATCGCCTCGCAGCCGAGAGTGAGCCCTCGGACAGGCCGCGTTTGGGAATAATTTACCTTGGCCTTTTAAAATCTTGAGGTTGACAATGCGGTAGTGCGTACGCAATCCATTTCAGGTATCAACATTCCTGTATCGATCTATGGAGCGGCTCTGCGCATCATCCCCAACCTGACCCTTAAAAGTGAAACCTCAGCAAGCTCCCCCGAATTCTGCAGCCTTAAGCAGATCCGTTAAAATAGGCTATAAAGTCCCTGCTCTCAAACCCGAGATCCCCAGCCCAACTACATATTTTCCCAGAACCATCCCATCCTAACTAATCTACCGATCGCACAAACCACCAAACCTCTCAAACACCATAACCAAAAATGACCACCGCACCCCCATCCTACAAACTAACCCCCTTCGACGCCTCGCATATCCCGCAAACCGCCGAGCTCCTCCTCGCCTCAAAGCTCGGATTAACAATCAACCGCCTCCTCTTCAACAACTGGCCAAATGAAGCGGTCCAGAGACGGAATTACACCGCTGTTCTGGAGAACTTGTCTGGGTCCGGGATTGAGGCGCTGAGTGTCCTTGACGAGCGCTCTGGGGATGTAGTAGGGCATCTGAGTATTACGAGGAAGATGCCTGTGCAGGGGATGAGTATGAGTATGGGGGCTAGCGAAGAGGAGGAGGAGGATGGATTGCGCAAAGCACCGCAGGACGTTCCTGACTTCTTTAATCGGGAGGTCCTTGCCGCTGTGCAGGCGGCCGTTACTGAGCTTTCGAGTGGATTGGAGGATGTCGACCATTTTGGTATGTATCTATGTCCCCACCAAGATTTACCTACTGCAATCCAATCCGTCTTCCAAGCTCCGTATACCGTGCAGAATACAGAATCCTAATCCACAACTCAGAAATCACATACATAATCATCGCACCCACCCACCGCACTCACGGTATCGGCAAGATGCTCATGGAATACGTCTTCGAGAAGGCGAAATCTCTGAATATCCCGGTTGCAGTCTCGTCTGAGCCGCAGGTATACTCCTACTTCAAGAAGTGGGGGTTTGAAGATACGACGCATGTAGACTTTGATCTTGCGGAGTGGGCGCCGCCGTATTCTGGGTTCGGGATCTTTAGGCTTGCGGGGATGATTTGGTATCCTTGAGATGAGTGTGCGTGG
Source organism: Aspergillus carlsbadensis (assembly GCA_025688815.1). Lineage (NCBI taxonomy): Eukaryota > Fungi > Ascomycota > Eurotiomycetes > Eurotiales > Aspergillaceae > Aspergillus > Aspergillus carlsbadensis. The sequence goes on from MU628179.1 coordinate 13,339, forward strand.
GACAAAGACTGTGCATGAGCTTGTTGAGATGTGCTGGGTGCGCGAGGTGGATTTTTGCTGGTTGGCGAAAGGAAATACCTTTGTCTGTGGTTCTATACAATGAAACGAATTCTATCCTCTGGCTTGTTTGCCAGAGGGCAAAGTAGTTATTCTGCTAGATCATCACTCAGATCACGACCTCTGACTCAACCCACATCCCTACCATAACTTCCCAACCCCACGCCAACACCATGTCCTGCAAGATCCCTGATGAGATGTGCTCCATCTGCCAGACCAAATACACCTCCCTCGCCAGCACCCCCCTCGCCCCCAAACGCTGCCCCGGAGAAAACATCTACCAAACAATCTTCACGCGGCACCTCTTCAACATCCGCACCTTTTCCGCCCTGCAAAGCATGGCAACAACCTTCGCCCGAAACATCAAAACCCTCTCGGGCCTCGACATCGACCCCGTAATCAGCGGAATTAAATACGACACTGAAGACACGGGCGAGGGCGACGACGGCACAGAGAACAGTCTGTCAATGTACATCTCCATGCTCGTCGGCTTCCCGCGGCCGTTCATTTTCCCCCGCTATACTCAGAGTCAACGGGAGGCGAGTGAGATGTTGGATGAGTTGGTTGGGATCGGGATGGGGACGCACGAGTTGCCGGGGCAGCCTGTCGGCATCGAGTGGACGGTTATTCGGGCTGATGAAAGGGATGGGCATCAGTCGCTGGTGAGGCTGGTGTGGTTGGGGGAGGCGGTTCGTATGGCGAAGAGGGTTCCTGTTTGTTTTGCGTGGAAGAGGACGGGTGGGATGAGTGGGGGGTTGGCGCTTTGTTTTGAGGAGGAGGATGAGGAGGAAGAGGAGGATGATGATGATGATGATGATGATGGGAGTAATGTATCTGGCCCCTTTCAGCTATCGTTATGAAGGACGTGATGGTAAGAAACGCGATCTTTCTTCTGTATGACCGCAGACTCTGCTAGTTAAGAAATCGACAAGTGGTCCTTCCCTGACCGTAAGTATAAAAACCAGCTAAACCCCAGGCCGTCAAGGAGCAATTCGCGTGTCTAGTAGCTCTCTTCGCCCAATGACAATACTCTCTGCCCAATATTCTTTCCCGATGCGCTCGCCCTTCGTTGCTCGACGCAGATGACCGCACGCTCAACCCTCCTAACCATCCGCCATCTCCTCATCTTCCTTGTCCTCCTTCGCCTGAACCTGAACCTGAACCTCGACCTTTCTCGTCCGCTTCGCAGTTACCTCAACCGGAGTCTCAGCCCTGGCCTCGGTCATCTCCTGGTCCTCGTCCTGATCCTGGTCCTGGGGGTCCGGGCTATCCGCCCCGCCGTTCCCCATACCCTCCGCGGCTTCGGCCGCCTGCTTCTTCAGCGTTGTGAACTGGTTTCTGATGGACCTGGTGGTGCACTCTAGATTTTGAAAAGTATCGGAAACCAGTCAGCAGTGTGCAATGTGGAAGCAAAGTAGAGAGAAGCAGACAGAGTTGGAGGATTTCTCCTCTGAATTGCGAGGGGGTTAGCGTGGACTCGGTAGGTAGGGCGGCTCGGGCGAGGCGAGGCGACAGACAAAACGTACCAGGTCCCATGTGCTCGGCGAGCTTGTCATAGTCCAGCTTGACGGATTGGTCTTTGAGCTGCGCGAGCATGCCGACGAGGAGCTGTCGGGGACATTGCATTGTCTGTTAGTTCGTGTTCGTGTTCGTGGTATGGGCGGGTGGGGTGGAGGGAATAGGGAGTAGTAGACGGACCTTGACGTTTGCTTCTGCGGACCAGATCATCGTCATTTTGGCGATTGCTTAGTCGTACGTGTCTTGGGAGTGTGTTTATGTTTAGTTGACGGTGGAAGGTTCGTAGCAGTTGGGAAGGATGTGGGCGAGTGTGTTGTATGTAGATGACTGGTGGCTGTTGTTGAGGGGAGAGGGCAGGGAGGAACTACGACTGAAATCTAAGAGATTGAAAGGGAAGAATAAAAGAATGGAAGATAGAGACTGTTGATTTCTGGTTTGTGGGTGTTGTTGTTGTTGTTGTTGTTGTTGTTGCTTAGCCGTGTGCGGAGTCGTGCGTCTGGTGCTGGTGGGGGGTCCTGGTTTCCCTCAAAGGGCATTTACGTTCCTTCTACTTTGGTCGCGTGTTTCTTATTCCCGTGGCTAATACCAGAGATATCCTTTGTTAGACCTCTGTCCCCTGTATAAGCTCCAGAAATGCAGCTACGTTATGTATCACGGACTCGACAGCCCTAAACCTCGAATTGCTGTTTACCAACGCTCCCTGGATTCGAAGTGAAGACTCAGCAGGACTATGCCTTGATGGCAAACCAGGGGACAGTATTCTCCTAGACCACGTATAGGGCTGAAAGCGAGCTCAGGTGACCGAGGTAGTTACTGTGCGGTCCACTTAGATTATCGAGAGTGAAATACAAGAAATCGTTTTTCTCAGGAATTTTGAATCTAGTTCATACTCATATACAGTAAGTAGTAAACTTAAATCTGACACTGATGTGAACAGGTATAGCGTAGCAGTAAGAAGTTGGAAGGGAGTAGGGTAGTCTCGAGTGAGTACTCAAGTTGGCAGGGGCCCATTATGAGAGTAGCCAACCCATCCCAGATTCACAGCACGGAATTATAATGTAGGCATCAAGTAACTAATCCACCACAGATTCGATGAATCAAGTGTCGGGATGTAGAATCCATCGTTCCAAGTCGAATACAACATCGACATACATAAATATATAAAGCCTACATAGACACCAAAGCCTAAAGACCAGTAATGGCAATGTAAGAGTATCATTTATCCCTCCCTCCGTGCTTGGGTTGCGTCGAACAAAGAGAAAGAGACACACAATCCTAGCCTTGATCACATCTCAACAGAACAAGGATAAAAAGAAAGGCCGTTGCACAGACACCCTGAAACGAAATGCCTTTTATAGTTTCCCAACAGTCTCTTCCAGCTACTCACTCTTTGTCCCAGACTGTATATAATACCCTCGATAACTGCCGCGCCATTCCATCGTCATATAATCGACCTATTTTCCAACGTTGCTGAGATCAGGAACCGACTCCTGATATCTCACTCCTAATATATAGCACGAACCTCGCGGAAAGTATCACCTTAAGGTCCATATCCATCGCTCACCACAACAACGTACACACATACACAAACTAGCCATGTCGCACATCGGAGCCTTCCCTGGCGAGGACGCTAACAACGCCGATAACGGCCAGCAACCATCTGGCCCCCAACGCCCAGGACCCAAGAAGAAAGTCTCGTTCTCAACGATACCAGACGAGCACAGCCCAAGCGCAGCCTCAACCCCCAGCCCGGGCGGCAGCACATCAAGATCCCGCTCCTCCTCCCGCGCGCACGAAGTCATTTTCGGCCAGAGGCAGACCGCGCCCCGCGAAAAGAAAGCCACAGACTCTCTCGATTCCTCTTCCGGGTCGGACCCCGACTCCCCATCGAAACTCACGAAACCCGCCACGGTAGAAACATGGCTCCGCTCAACGCTCGAACCGAATACGCGCGTTGTGGAAATCCCCGATGAATATCCGAACGACTACGTCGATTCGGAGGCCGGGGAGGAGGACTCGGTCTCGAGCTCGATGCTGGAACAGCCGTCATCGGTGACGAGTGGGGAGGCTGCGCCGGGGCCGTTTCGGGCGAGGGTGAGGGGGAGGGCGTCGGGGTCAGTGTCGGCGTCTGCATCTACGTCGGAGTTTAGTGATGGGGAGACGGTCAGGGGCGATGGAGAGGCGGATGACGTGCCGGGGCCGTTTAGGAAGAGGCCTTCGAGGGCGTCGACGCCGAGAAGCGAGTCTTTGTCTGCGGACGCGGATGCGCCTAGGAGGAAGAGCTCGGCGAGTAGTCTTTTTGGGCTGTTCGGGTCGAATGCCGAGGCCTTGGGCAGCAAGGAATCGGGCTCTAGCCGGATCTCCGTATCGAGTGCGGCGTCATCAGTCAAGAGCTGGTTTGCGCCGCCTGGTATGCCTGGCCCGTTCAGAGGAAAGGGCACTGCAGCGCCGAACGCGAGCGAAAAGACAGGCCAGCCTGCAAATCATAAACCTGAAATCAAGGCCCAAGAGACGCAGAAACCAGCTCAAGAACCCACCGAGGGCCCAAGCGTGGTCAGCAGGCTCAGTAGCGCCGCGAGCTCAGTAACGAACATATTCGCGGCATCGGATTCGCCAGGGCCCTTCAAGGCGAAGGACGCGTCCCAATCAGATAAAACACCAACAACCGCCGAGTCTTCTACAAGCCGACCCGGTGGTGGCTATGAGCTTCCCGACCCCTTCAAGCCAAGATCGAGATCCAACACGTTAACGAGCCTCGCCGACGACAAGGCAAAGCTAGATCCCACACTCACGCCGGTAACACCCATCTCAAATAGTCTGGCGGACATCACGGAGCGACTGGGCACTGAGGCGTCTACTGTGAAAGATGCTGCGTCGACCGTCAAAGTCGTTCTTACGGCGCCTGAGACGAACTCTTCTGTGAAGAGTTTCTTTGCGGCGCCGGATGTCCCGGGGCCGTTTAAGAATAAGGGGGTCCCAAGGGCTGCTTCAACAGGTAACCTAGCGAAGTCCCATGGCGTAGATAGCGATGCGAGGTCGAAATCTGCACCGCCGCATGAAAAACCATCTCCTATACCCGAAAATACCGACACACCAGACGAGAAATCCGACAGTTCACCACAAGGACTATTGAAACCCAAAGCTCCCGAAACCATCAAGAAGGACAACGAGAAGCCTAAAGAGAGCGGCTCCGGCCTAGGCCTCTTTAGCTGGAGCTGGGGAGGGAAGAAGGAGAAGGAGAAGCCCGCTGGCGGCGCGTTCAATAACTTCATGAAGCCCGACCAGCCTGGTACGACGCCGGCCTCCACGTTTACGTTCAATAACCCCAATCCGTCCGCTGAGAAGCTTAGGGCTGATACTCCGCCGGCGAAGGACTGGTTTTCTAATCCCGACCATGGGGACCGTTCGGTTTCGCCATTGAGCGGAAACAGTGACAAAGCAAAGTCCGAGGGCCCAGTCTCTCCGCTGGTCGAAGCGGACAGCCAAAGGCCTGGTTCTGGCAAGCTGCCTGGAGACAACAATAACGGTGAAAAGGTGGGTGATCCTGCTTTTTTGACGCCAAAGGACAAAGATCCTTCACCACCGACTCAACGACTGTCAGCCAAGGCCCTCGGGAAACGCCCGGAAGGCGCGAACGAGGAGACCACTACACCACCATCGAACCCCATTCCTTGGAATAACGATACCGAAGGAGTAGGCGATTCTCCTCCTTTCCCTTTCGAAGAGGAGAGGCGTGACTCGCTCAGATCCTCGCAGATGGATGGGCCGACACCGCCTCCCGAGACATCAACTCCTGAGCCGTCCAGGCAGCCGGAAGAGCGTTCTTGGTTATTTGCATCGCTTGGAAATGCTGGGCCGAGTGGGACAGCTACTCCGTCAGGTTCGGGGTCGGGCCCGGCGTCTCCACCGCCAGAACAATACACTCCATCGTTGAAGGAGTTCACAAACAAGGCGAACGACACGTCGCAACCACCTAGTCCAGGCAGCTCGAGCGAACCCCGCGACTTCCCAAGAGGCGATGACAACAGAACCGAGCCATCAACGCCGACGAACCTAGCCGACTCATTACTCCTCGTCCATGGGATTCCACTGAGCGAATGGAACTATATCAACACGCTGGCCGATCTAGACAGGTACGACCTGACAGTCGGAGACCGACTGTATTGGACTGCGCGGATCGCCGAAAATGAAGAGGCACAGAGCATTAACGAAGAGCTGCAGAGCGAATTTAGCAACTTTAGTGCCCCGCCGAGCCGGCAGAGTACCATGGGATCGGAGGCACATTTTGACGAGTTCGATCTCCCTGCGGAGGACGGCGATTACCCCAAGAACGAGCCACGCGAGCCTAGGATACAGCCTGAAAATCCCATGAGCACCCCTACCGGCCCGGCCATAGCCAAAATATCGACAAACCGCGGCAACACGGTGATCTTCCTCAACGGCATTCCGCAAAGCGAGCGGAACCGGATCCTGAGCGCCAGCGACCTCGACCAGTACGACCTGACGCCTGAGCAGGTCAATTACTGGATGGGACACATTGCGCGGCTCGATGATATCGGGCGGGATGGCGCGGAGGGGAATGGTGGGGATGGGGAGCTGAGGCAGCTTGGGGTGCCGTTGAGCCAGTGGCCTACGATTAAGAGCCTGGCGGATTTGGACAGGTTCAATCTGGATCCCGGAGATAGGGAGTATTGGGAGCTTAGGATTAAGACGTTGGATCCGTTTGAGAAGGTGCAGGAGGAGGATCGGGGTCGGAGCCGTGTGCCTAGGGATCTCTTTGGTGGGCCTTCAGGATTTCAACCGGGGCCAAACCCGTCCGATTTGATACCCTCTAGCCCAGGGCCTGTTAGTCCCATGCCAGCGACTCCAGAACTAGCAAGTCCCACGCTATCAGAGGCGCCATCGACTCCCAGGCCAGTGGCGCCACCACTAGGTCCAATAACAGACTCAAACCCGTTCAACCAAATGCCAGCATGTCCCACCCTATCAGATGCGCCATTGACTCCCAGGCCAGCGGGGCCACTATCCGGTCTAGTATCACCAGACTCAACCCTATTTGACCAAATGCCAGCAAGCCCCACACTATTAGAAACACCATCAACTCCCAGGCCAGCGTCGCTACCATCAGGTCTAATACCACCAGACTCAACCCTGTTCAACCGAATTCCAGCAAGTCCCACGCTCTCGGAGGCGAATCCGGTCGATCCAGAGCCAGCAATTCGCACGCCAGGTGGAGTCAGTCCAAACCGATCGAGCAGCCTGTCAGGCCAAAGCAGCACGCCTAGAGGATTTGGACCCGAGCTTAGTCCAAGAGGTTCACCTGGAGGCCCTGGTAGTCCCGGTGGGCCTGGCGGACTTGGTGGGTTTGGTCACCGTGGTGGCCATGGAGGACCTGGACAATTCGGACAACCTGCAGGGCCCGGACAGCCTGGACAGCCTGGAGGTGGTAGTTACGGAGGTGGAGGAGACCCGGAGCCAGGGCATCCACAACCAACGGAGCCAGAGCTGGACGAGTCCAGCGCAGCACCACCTCAATCCCCAACGACAGGCCCCCTAGACGAACCCCAGCCCAACACACAACAACCCCAATTCCAATCCGAAACCCAGCAGCTTCAGCCCGAAGCACCAAAACACCAAGCAGCCGTACCCAACGCCTGCGCGGACCCTGGCGACCCAACGGAACACTTCACCGGCGTCGCCGACACCCTCGCCAAACTCGGCGACAAGTTCGGCATCGGCCAGCTGAGAACCGGAAAAGCCGCCTCGGGCTGCGACGCCTGCTTCACCCGCGGCACATTCTGCGACGAGTGCCGGCGCCTAGCGATCTTCATAAACGGAAAACTAGACAGTAAAGACATCCACCGGCCCGAGAGCACGTATCCCATGATCATCGACGTCGTCGTGAGGAAAAGTCTGCCCGATGTATGCAGGCTGATCTTCGAGACGATCCTTCGTCTCCAGGCCATGTTTCCCAAGGGTGTGCTCGTCAACGCAGTCCAGCGCCTCGTGCACTCATCAGGCCGCTACGTCAACTGGTCGGATGTCGCGAATCCGGCGGCGGGATACCCCGATGCGCAGGATACGATGAAGGAAGGATATCGCGGCCCGCTTGCGCAGCGATTTCTCGGCGCGCTGCAGAACTGGAAGAACTTCAACTACGCGGAGCAGACGTACGAAATTAGTTTCCTCATCGACTTCCCGCAGAAGATCACGCCCGAGGGGCCCATCGAGGGACTTCTCGTCAATGCCTGGCATAGGTGCCTCCGCCTCCCAGCGAAAGTCACACACCCTGCGGGTAACTATAACCGGTTCCGGCTGCTGTGGTGGGTGATCACGCACCCGTCGCGGGAATTCGAGGACTTCATGTTCCATGAGACGGATCGATATGTCAGGGCTACGTGGCCCGAAGGGAAGGAGAAGCACTGCACGGAGTGCTATCCCGAGGAACACCACAAGGGAGACAGGAGGCTCGAGGAATCCTGCAAGACGTGCAACCCCAAGGCTGCGTCTGGTGCGAAATTGAGAGAGCAGGCAGCGGAACACGAATATGACTGGCCGAGGTACTATACGAATGGGTGGAGGTGGGCTTCGCCTGCGACGACAGATGCGGATACGTCTGCGTCTGCGTCTGGGGCGCGTGCTGGTCGCCAGAGGAATAGGCTGAAGAAAAGGGCGTTGCAGAAGGAGAATAAGAAGGGGTCTTGGTTTAGCTTGCCTCGGGCTATTTAGATACTGTAGTTCTTTTAGTTGTTTTTATGGAAATATATACTTTTTCTGTTTATACGCGTGTCTTTGTAGTCGTCGCAAACTGCCGTGGGATTTGCCCAATGCCCTGCTGAATGACCGAATCGTGTCGATCGCCTCTATCAACCAGCTTCAGGTCTGGCAAAAGTGGGCTTGATAAACCCCATTTCCTCGAAGGCTTACTTATGTGCCTATATCGGAGGTCGCCGTTGCCTGTGGCGTACAGAAATCCCCCACAAGAAGCATTCACTCGGAACAAAGGGCCTGCCTGGGTACGACCCACCACGTCTTTGTCGTGGACTGGCCTTCAAGTGCACAACAATGGACTCAGTTTGAAGAGATGAAACCTCCCAAAACGTCTACAGCGGTCATGCATCCAAAGGTCTTTGTTCGCAAATTTGTTGCACAATCATACTGTCTGTCTCTTTGTCTCGATACCTGGGTATATATGCTTCCCATATCCCACTTGGGACGATCTTGAAAATTCGGCCGCTTGATATAGTATCGACGATAACGTCCAACAGCTATCGCAACGCCGTACTCCAGCTGAGGTCTTGATCGAGTACTGAATAAGACCGAATCTATAACTAACAATGTCATCTCTAGACCCCCAAGCAGGGCCCAGCACCAACAACGGCGAAGAAAACAACACCACAACCCCCGCCCAAGAAGGATCAAGTGATCCCACCCCCCCAACGCCATGCTCAAACGCAAAATGCCTAAAACTGACAACCTTATGCCCAACCTGCCTAGCCACCACCCGCCGAATCCACTCGAGCGTGCCCTACTCGCAACTCGAGTCCCGCACAGGCTGGTTCCCGATCTCCATAACCGTCCACGTCACAGGCACGCAGGCCGAGATCCAAGCCTGGGTCTGGAAGCAGATCTCGCGACTGCATTTATTCTACCCGGCGCGTAGCATGCGGCGGGATACCCAGCGCGGGAAACATAAGCACCCGCGCGTGCGGGTGTGCGCCGTCGAGCGCGCGCGCGATGCGAGTGCAGGCGGCGGCGATTTCGCGGATTTCGCGGACCTGATGAGTCCGCGGCCCGGCGCGCTCTCTGTCCAGGAGGTTTCCTGGCAGGAGACGGCGACGGCGTATTGGAAGTATGCGCTGCCGCATGCTGGGATGGGGGTGGAGAGTGAGGGGGCGCAGGAGCGGCGCGTGGCCAAAGCGAAGATGCCGTGGTATGCGAAGGCGCGGGCGCGGAGTGCGGCGCGCGAGGTGTGTATGCTTGTTGAGTTTCCTGAGGAGATTGGTGAGGGCGATGAGGTGTTGGGGTTTTTTCTGGATGGGTTTGGGGGTCGGGTTGAGGTTGTTGAGGTGAAGTTTCCGGGTCCGGGGACGTCGTGGAATGCGCATCGGCTTGCGTGGTGGGTGTATACGCATCCCGCGGAGAATGGCAATCCGGGGATCACGGTGCCGGCGAGGAGGTCGGGGGGTCAGTCTGCGAGTCAGCAGCAGCGGCAGCGGCAACAAACATACCAGCATCGGTCAGTTCCAACTCGCGTTGCGTGGGTTACGCCGGTTTCCGTGGATCCGAATGTCCTCACTACCAGGCAACTTCCCACGGCGAGGGAGGGGCCCAGAACGAAGAGCAAGACGCCGCGGTGGATAAGGAATCTCGGGATCAAGCTTTGATGGGCTGCTGCTAGCAGCAGCTACCCTCCCGAGCAGGGGGTTGCTTCGATGTTTCGCTTTTGTTTTCGCTTGTTTTTTATTCATTCTGACTGTTTGGCCTCCCTATACGTGGTTGACTAGCGCTTGGAGTTTCCTTGATTGGCTGGTTTGTTTTACACGCGCTGTCCCAGTCGTTAGTATCTTGACATAAAGTTTTTATAGAGGTGATCCTGAAGCTTTTGAGCATAAATTAGTTTTACCTTGCAGCATCCTGATAGACTAAGCTGCCTTGACAGACACACAGTCCTTCCAGCAGGCCCCTCGTACCCCGGCGTTCCGCTCCTGGGGAGGGAAGAGGCTCAGACCTCGTATTCTCGTCGACTCCGCCACACTGGGGATCATACTTAGCGACTCTTCAGCCCACCGTGTCGCCGAGAAGGCAACGCCTACAGTGTACAGACTGACGACGGTGCTCAAGAATGTCCTACGATATAGTTGCCGGATACAACCTGCAACTGGCGAACAGCCCTCCACTTCCACCACCATCCTGTTCCCTCCTTCCCCGGAAACGCTCACTAACACCTCCCCCGCCAGAGAGTCCTTCTTCTGAATCCCTTTCCACGCCTATTAGCCTCTCTCCTCAACATGGAAAGAAACCCTCTAGGCTCCGCTACCTCAAACTCCCTTCTCTCGTTTCGAACTCCACTCGCACGCCAGATGCAAACACCAGACAAATAACCTGCAACGCTCAAAGCAACTCTCCACTCTTCACCCTCCTCCCCCGCGAACTCCGCGATATAATATACACGGAGCTTCTCGCACCCCGCCACGCAACCCTCCATATCATATCCGATCAACACGGCCCACGCTCGGAATCTCGGCTCGTGACTATCCCGTGCTACGAGCGACGAACCGATATCCCAGCGTGGGACCACCGGTGTTGGGTTTCGAGGCGGGAGGCGGAAAGGAAGCATGAGATTCCGAAGGGAAACGGCGTTGTTAAGCTGGGGAAGCATAGAGGGCGAGGAGTTGTTAGGATTCAGTTGGAGGTTTTGAGGGTTTGTCGAAGAGTGTATGTGTCCAATGGCTTATTTCATCCCCTATCACCGCTCTCTTTTCTTGTATTTCTACTATTTCTTGGTCCCCTCGAATCGAGCTGAGACTATCCTTAACAAGAATCTTCGAATACTGATTTGATTGGATTGAACCAGGTACACTGAAGCCCTCCCAATCCTATACGAAAAGAACACATTCGCCCTCCGCTCGTCAAGCACAATATCCGCTCTCCCGCAGCACATCCTCCCAGCACGCCTAAACAGCATCCGCAGCATCCACTTCTCCACCCGCGCGATCTTCACCGCGCTAACGAATTCCGTTGCGGCGTACCCAGTCCCTGAGTGGTCGTTTAATACGACTGCTTCCTGGCTCACTGCATGGGGGGTTCTTGCGTCGATGAGCGGGCTGAGGGAGTTGGTTGTGACCCTTGATGCGGAGTGGGGATATGATCTTGAGCGGACGATTCCATGGCTGTTGGGGCCGATGAGGGGCGTTTGTGTTGAGGAGTATAGGGTTTTGGTGGTTTGTGAGGTTGACTTGGAGGGGGTTATAGGCGGGTTGGGGGAGCTGCCGTTTAGGTTGGAGGTTGTAAGGCCGCTTAAAAGTGGGTAGGGAGTTTAACCATGGACATTCGAGGTCTGTAATCATCATTGCGACAACCATCCCTTCTACAGTATGGCCATAAACAACAATTCAAGAAAACCGCTTAGCTACGCATTGGCCAACCACCCCTGAACCATCTCCTCAAAATCAACCTTATACAACCACCCCAACTCAAACGGCTTACTCTCCTCCTCCTTATCATCAACCTGACCAGGCGGTTTTGGCCCCCTCCTCCGATCAATCTCCGCATTAAGCACGAGCACCTTATCAATCCGCTCCTGCCTCCCGGCCTGCCAAACCCTTAGCGCCTTCTTCAACGCCCCCTCCTCGCCCTCGCACCGCTTCAAAACCGCCGCAAATGTATACACATCCTCGAACCCTTGGTTAATCCCCTGCCCGGCACTCGGCGGAATCGCATGCGCCGCGTCCCCGAGGATAACAACCCTCGCGGACTCCGACGCCCAGGTCCCAAGCTTGGGGACCACGTAAAACGGCCAGAGATTGATTTTCTCCGTGTCGATGTGACTCACTGCATTCTGCACGATCTCCGGAAAGTCACTCGCCCCGTCTCGGAGGAAATCAATGCACCACTCTTTATTGCTCAGCAGCGCGTCCCAACCGGCGCGATCGAGCTGCGCCGCGCGCTTCTGGCGCCCGATGAGGACTTCGTCTCCCGAGGGCTGCTGCGGCGCGATGACGAACGCGCCGTGCGTTTTGTTGAGGATCGTTACTGGTAACCCGTAGCCCTCGGGAACCTTGAGCTGCGAAGTGGGCACTGCAGCCGTCACGGCCATTGTGTGTGTGAATGTCGGTTCGAGATCGGGGTACAGGTAGCTTCGGACCTTCGAGTGGATGCCGTCTGCGCCGACGAGACATGTTGCGGAGCCGAGGGTTCCGTCTGAGAGTTCCCACGTCACGCCTTGCTCGGTATCTTCGACGATGCGGGTGAATTTCTTCCCGTATATGACTTCAACGCCCCGCTCCTCGATCAACGCACTTAACTCCCGGATAAGCACGTGCCTATAAACCCTCATCCCGGAGTATCCATACTCCTCGACACCCCCAAACGCGAAGGTATCAAGCGGGTTATCCTCTGGGGATCGGAAATACAGCGTGTCGAATTCGAATGCTTCGTTCTTGATTCGGGCGTACACGCCGAGTGCGTCGAGGATGCGCAGCGCGTTGGGCGAAAGCATGAGGGCGCCGCCGATATTAAGCGGTGCGGAGCGGGACTCGTAGATTGTGCATGGGATTCCCTGTGCCTGTAGGGAGAGGGCGAGGGTTAGGCCGGAGAGGCCCGCGCCGATTATGGCGATTGACTGCGTGGGCATTTTGAGTATACAATGTGGAAATGTGTTGTTTGGTTGGAGAAGAGTTTGAGTTGCGTAGAAGAATATGCTGAGGAACGAAACTGTGCTTTATGCTGACTTGGAAGGCTGGAATGGATGGCGTCTTGGGGTTTATATACATTTGGAATCTGGGGTGAGATTCCCAGCGCTGACGAATGTGGCTTCGGATCCGACCGCTTCTCCGAATGCAACACCATTCCGCGCCTGGGCTGAGGGCTGAGGGCTGAGTGCTGGCAGCCTAACAGGGTCCAGGGCTGTGCAGATTAGACCTCATACGGCTAGTTTTGATTGCCGATCGTCCTTTGGCCTGGCTCAGCATGTGGTTGAAGTATACTTTTTTGTAAAGGTCGCGAGCCCTTCAAGCGCCGAGTATTAGTTCGCAGACACCGTGGACAGCATAGAACGGATAAGTAAAATACGGCCTTTGAGTACAAATCTACAGCAATTTCTTGTACTTATCGATGAAGGAGTTCCGATCTGAGCTGATCTTGACCCTGGGGCTGGGGGCCTTTTCCTGAGCGCCGACCAATCGCGCTCGGGCTGTGCTGTTCGGAGAAGTCACCCATCTCCGTCGGATCCGAGCACTTGTCCGAAGGACTCCATATACACTTTTTTTATAGAATATAAAAGTCTTCGCGGGAACAGCAAATGGGGAGAATAATATCAAGAATATAGCATATTCACTAGCGATTTCATCTACTATATTCTTCCCACCCAACTATCCACCACCGCACATACCAAATAATCATGCACGTCCTTGTCATCGGAGGAACCGGCCGAACGGGCAAGCTCGTCATCGAGGAGCTTTTATCTCGAGGTATATAGACTCCCATTGGTATTGCCAAGATAGAGATTCACGACTGACAATCCAATAGGACACGAAGTGACAACGCTCGCACGCAACCCGGCGGCACTAGGCGACCCACGTCCGAAGCTTAACATCGTCCAAGGTACGCCCACCCCCACTATAACACCTTGAGAAATTCTAACCAAGAATAGGAACACCAACAAACCTCCCCGACATCCGCTCCGCATTCAACTCCCCCAAATCCCCTCGCATAGACGCCGTAATAAGCACGCTCAACGCCCCCCGCGCAACCGACAGCCCCTTCGCAGCGCCAATCTCGCCCCCAACACTAATGGCCGACTGCACGCGGAATATCCTGACCGGGATGCGCGAATCCGCCGTCCGCAAAATCGTCATCATGCAGGCCTTCGGCGTCGGAGACTCCTGGAGCAATATGAACTGCATGCTACAGCTGTTCATGCGGAAGTCGAATATGTATCTCCAGTATGAGGATCATGGGGCTGTTGAGGGGGTTATTAAGGAGAGTGAAGGGGTGGAGTATGTGCTTGTGAGGCCGTGTAGGCTTGTGGAATCTGGGGAGAGGACGGTTAAGGCGTGGCCTGGGCATGGGAGGGGGGTTCCCTTGATGGCGAGTGCGAGTCGCGTGGGCGTTGCGGGGTTTTTGGTTGATGCAATTGAGGGGACGGAGTGGGATGGGATGGAGCCTGTTATTTCGAATTAGATGGGTTCATATCGCTTGCAGATCGATTTGTCATTGGTTTATATTCTAGATTTCGTTTCTGTTTTTTGAAGCTAGATCTACGATATATATAGTTAATAGAGGTGACACCAGAAGGGATATAAAAACCAAATCCCGAGTCACATATCCAAGCCCACGACGCGTATGGCCGTTTCCGCAAGGCCCATTAGGAAACCCCGATGCACAATGACTAGGCAAAATGCCATCTGAAATGGAATAAACATCAGAAGATCTAGTGACCACATTTGTCCGAAACAGACACGTGACGCATGACCGAATTACGAAGTTTTGGGATACCGCGAAACTGCGCGCGCGGGTGGAGGAATTACTAGTAACTGCATTCCTTTTTTTTTTTTTTTCATCGCAGAATTTATGTTCTGTATCTTGACAAAAGGATTGCCATGATGTTGGGCGAAGAAATCCACTCCTAACTTCAGATAGTCGATATCTTTCGCTTTCTGTCAATCTACCGACCAAGTAACTGGAGAATAAACTCGAATCCCTTACAGTTGGGATGCATGACTACTATAAGGGGAATACCGGATGGTCGTCGATCACATTGGTAGGTGAGATGTCGATGTTGTACAGACATATCACCAGTATACTGGCGAACGCAATTGCGACGGCGGCAATTGATGGAGAAATGCGCGCTTAGGGCTGACAACGGACTGTGGGCTTGATAGTAGATACCATGGGTCCCGGCTAGGTGGGGAACGTGTGGAAACCTTGCAAAAGCTTGGTGCCTACTCTTTAATTTGCCCTCGTCCATTGGCTATGTTGTCCGCTCAGTAGTATATGAGTCATGGTTCAGTGACGTACTCAGGCCCACCTTGTTTCCATGTGGGGATTTATTTGCCCTCGACACGACATAAGAAGGTGAGCAGCCCGTGGATCTGACAGACAGATACTTGCCTATCTATTTCCGTTGCTCGCTCGCCATTGCTTTTTGTTTGTTGCGCCTTGCATGATATAGCAATCCACCCCCGGCACGACCACTCAGACATCATGGCCCCTACCAACATCGCCCTGATAACATGCAGCACACGGGAACCGCGGGTAAACCCGCTGATAACAAGCTACGTGCACAGTGTGCTCGTCGACGAGATCCAGATTACAAACTGGAAGGGCAATTTATCAACAATCGACCTAGCGACGCAAAACCTGCCGCTCTACAACGAGCCCGCAATCCCATCACACCTCCCGGCAGCCGATCCAAGCCCGCACTACGTCCACGAGCACACGCGCGCCTGGTCGCGCCTCATCAGCCAATACGACGCGTTCATCTTCGTCACGCCGCAGTATAACTGGAGCATCCCCGCCAGCTTGAAGAATGCGCTCGACTACCTGTTCCATGAGTGGAGTGGGAAACCGGCCGGGGTTGTAACGTATGGAGGGAGGGGTGGGGGGAAGGCTGCGGATCATTTGTCGAGTATTCTAAGAGGGTTGAGGATGCGCCCTGTGGCTACTATGCCGGGGATTGTGGTTAAGGGGACGGCGGGGGACGATTGGAAGGCGGGTGGTGCGGTTAGTGTCGAGGATAGGGAGGCCTGGAGGGGGGCTGGGGTCGAGGAGCGTATTCGGGTCATGTTTGCGGAGATGCTGAATATGGGGCCTAATTAGATCATTGCAAGGTGTGTTTACCATCTATGCGATTACGCGCTTTGGCATGGTGGCTCTTATACTTTCGTCACTACGTGCTCTTCCGGCTGGATGTGGATTGGTACGCGTCTCTTCTCCATATTTGGTGGCACCCTTGATAAGGTTCGAGTCATATAAATAACATGGGCTAGTAATAATGACATGCAAATGAAATTGGTAAATTCCATGCCAAAGATATGACAGAATGTCTGAA
Source organism: Aspergillus carlsbadensis (assembly GCA_025688815.1). Lineage (NCBI taxonomy): Eukaryota > Fungi > Ascomycota > Eurotiomycetes > Eurotiales > Aspergillaceae > Aspergillus > Aspergillus carlsbadensis. The sequence goes on from MU628179.1 coordinate 29,687, forward strand.
ATAGGCCTAGCGCCATCTGACTCCCCGACCGGCTGGCGTCGCGTCGCGTCGCGACCTGTTTCCCCCGCACCAGCGACGCTTGGTCCAGACCCCAGCCCACTCAGTCCAGTGACCAGTCCACTGTCAGTCTGTCCCCAGCATGCCTGATGCAGAAGGCCAGCCGCGGAAACGGCCTCGGCCGATCATCTCCTGCTCACGATGTCGCGAGAAAAAGCTGAAATGCGATCGCCTCTCTCCCTGCGAGAACTGCAAAAAAGCGGACTGCCCGTCGGACTGCTCGTACCAACACGATTCCCAGGTCTCGAAGCGGCCTCGCCTAAGGGACGGAGATGGGACTGGATGTGCTCTTGACGGCAGGCTCACCCTGGAGTCCGCCAGTGGCAGAGTCGGCATTATCGAGGGGCTGCAGCAGCGGGTAAAGCGACTGGAGGACCTTCTCGCTGTGAATCCTCACAATCCGTTTCTCGCGTCGTTTGCGTTTGACAATTTGGGGTCTGCAGGTGACAGACAGGCCGCTCCTTCCTCCAATAGGCCTTCCGTTGATGCTCCTTCCCCAAATGAAACCTCAAGTGCACCTTCCTCAAACCCCACGCCATCGAATGTGCCTTCCTCGAATGGAACCTCAGACGCACCTTCCTCAGCGAGTCCGTATCCAGGGGTCCTCGTTGTCAAGGGAACTCGAACTCTGTACCATGGCCAGACCAACCGGGTCTCGCTGCTCCATCAGTACAGCGATGCCAAAACCTTCATCAACCACGAGTGCAACATGAGTTCTCCAATCTTCAGACTGGCCAAGGAGATTCAGTTTCTGCAGGGCAGATCCAAGGTTCCCACCTCACCGGAGTCGATATTCGAGTCTGAAACTTCTGAGCTGCAGCAGTTGCAAGACAACCTGCCGCCCTTCCATATCTGCGACCACCTGGTGGATCTGTATGCTGCCAACTTTGAAAAGACCTTTCGGATTTTCCATATCCCCAGCTTGAAGCGTCGATTCGTTGAATTCACAAATGCCGAGCTCGACGCTGATCAACACACTGGGCTCCTCGCCCAGGTGACGGCTGTCATGGCTGCTGGCTTACCTTTTGTCGATCCGCAATTTCGGTTAGACTTTCCCACTGTCCATGGCTATCTCCAGAACGACGCCCTCAATCTTGTCCGCGGCTGGCTGCGAAAGCTCGGTCGCAAGCAGCGGACGGAAACTTCAACTCTGCAGACCGAGGCTGTTGTCATTCTGGCCCGGCAGCTGCGGCGCGATGCACCAGGGGATATCTGGCAAGCGACGGGTAAGCTGGTTCGCTCGGCCATGGTCATCGGCCTGCACCTGGACGTCTCAAACTGCGCCGAGATCTCGGCGTATGAAAAGGAAATCAGACGTCGACTGTGGGTTACAATCGCGGAGATGGATCTTCAAGCTTCGATCGCGTCGGGCATGCCTGTTACCATTCCAGATATGGACTTCGGTCCCTTGACCCCGGCCAACTTGAAAGATAGTGACTTTGACGAGTCGATGGACCAGCTGCCATCCGCTCGACCAACCAGCGAATGGACCGACGCTCTTCCACAGGTGCTACTCGCTGGTTCTTTGCGAGCAAGGATACAGACGATGTTGCTTGTCCAGTCCGGCAGCTGTAACCTCATCCAAGCCGCCCGCTACGCAAAAGAGCTTGAGGATCATCTGCACAAGATTGTCGTCCTTGATCCTCCAACAAGGCCCGGCAAGACCACCGCTACGGTGTTCAACAGTGTTATGGTCGACCTAAACACACGGCGGCCGCTGCTCTGCTTGAATTCATTCATTACCAAAATCCACCCGAAACAGAATGTGCGAAACCTTTCTCTAGACTTGTGCTTCGGCGTCCTTGCCCACCAGGACCACTTCGACCCCACCCTAGCCGACTTGGACACCCCCGCATTCTGGGAGATATTCCACATATTCTGCAAGAACGATATCCTGCGCGCGGCGCTCTACGTATGCGAACACATCAAGAAGCCCGAGGCAACCTCGCCGACACCTCACACCAAAGCGAGCCTGATACGCACTGTGGAGAACGCCCTCAAGGGCCTTATCGCGAGCTTCAGTCACCCGAATAGCAGCTTCAAGGACATACTCTTACTCTCCGTGGAGTTCCATCTGGCGCGTGCGGGTGGAATGAAAGCGGAGAAGAAGGAGCTTGTCCATCGCGGCGTCTTGGAATCCTTATCAACATGTCGGGAGCGGTTGATCAGTTCGTCGGCTCAGCAGCAGGGAAACCTGGCGCAGATGGTACGTATTCGCTTGCCTTCCTCAATTCCACTATCTCATCCTCACAATAACCAGCTGCAAACACAAGAACCATGCCACGTGGCGAAGCCAGCGTACACACCCATCTCGTTCTCGCAGTTTCCTGATTTAGGCGATCCGTCGCTTTTCGGGGCCGAGTTTGATAACTTCATGCCGTTCGATGATGACGCTATTGGGTCTTTCTTTGCTGATTTTTGATCTTTCCGATATGGAAAGGTCCGCTACATCGGTGGTACTAGAAGCAGAGGATACCAAGAAACTTGGGAGCAACGAAAATGTATCTTAAGTAATGATTCTACGATCTGAACGAATTGAATAATAGACCACAGAAAGTTACCAAAGTGGACGACATAAACCCAACATATCCACATTGGGCATCCCCTCAATCTTAGTCAAGTACGCCCGTATCTGAGGTGATGGCGATGCTCAGAAACCAGGTCACAGTCCTCCAGTCACTAAAGTAAGGCGCGCCCTATTTGTGGGAGAGGACAGTGGTGATGGGTAGGGCTGTCAGGGTAGATTGAGAGGGTGCGAAGCGAAGATGGTATCGATGGCGAGCCGGTTCATTCCTGGACTTCGGTTTGGGCACACACCGGGGTTAATCTTGAAAGGGATTTTGAGCACAGTCCTAAGCCCGTGATGGAGAAGTGCCTCTTACATCTCCAGGCTTTCCACGAGTTGGGGTCACTGGACTGAATATTCCAAGTTGAGAGTCGAGTTATGGCCGTCCGGAGACGAGGCTAGAACCCTCGACGATGCAACCACTCTTGAATGCTCGTATCGCTTGCATACCATAGCTGCCAGATATTATAATGCCGCCTCCTTGTCTGCTGTATGATATAATGTCTCGAGTCGGTTGTCCCCGCGCCACGCCCATTGTCCACGTCTCAAGCAGCAACAATGCCTCAGACAACAGCCCCAAACAAAGACTCGCCATGCGCTATAAATATTCACCCACTGCGCCCGTGGTTCCCTTTCTGGTCCATTTCCGCTAAGCGCACGTCTTCGATCTACAGATTTGTTATCCCTTTACCACATTTCCTTTGTTTAAATTCAAACCACGCTGGTCGTGCCCATAACCATAATACAGAATGACAGTCCCCCTCTTCATCCTCGCCGCCCTCGCAAGCGCAGGCACCGTCTCCGCGCACGGCTACATCAAAACCATCAACGTGGCCGGCCAGGAATACGGCGGCTTCCTCGCAGACGTCTACCCCTGGATGACCGAGAAACCCGAGCTCATCGCCTGGTCTACAGAGGCCACAGACGGCGGGTACGTTCAGGTTGTCCCCGGGCCCGATGTGGCCTGCCACCGCGGCGCGCAACCGGGCAAACTCTCTGCACCCGTCGCGGCCGGCGAGACGGTGACAGTAACCTGGAGCCAATGGCTCACGGAGCACAAGGGCCCCGTGCTGAACTATCTAGCTGCCTGTAACGGCGACTGCGCGGCCGCGAAAGTGTCGGACCTAAAATTTTTCAAAATCAGCGAGAGCGGCTTCGAGAATGGCCTGTGGGGCTCGGACGTGCTCATGCAGCAGGGAAATAGTTGGGACATCGTGATCCCAGCCGATATCAAGGCCGGCGGGTACGTGCTCCGCCACGAGATCGTCGCTATGCATGGTAAGTTCCAGCTTTATCCGCAGTGTGTTAACCTTGAAGTTACCGGGGGTGGAGAGGTTGTGCCGGTGGGTGTATCTGGGGCGCAGCTTTATACTGGGCTGGAACCGGGGCTTAATACGAATGTTTGGGGGGAGGTTAAGGGGTATGTTCCTCCGGGGCCGATGTTGTATGATTCTGCGGGGGCCGGGGAGAGTGAGGAGGCGGGGGATACGTCGACTGCCGCACCGGTTGTGCCGGAAACGACTACGGCTACGCCGACGACGTTTGTTACGATGACTAGTCCTCCGCCCTCGACTGACTCAGGTACACCGGTGGAAACGACTGAGGATCCACTTGTCGTTATCCCTGTTACACCGGGTTCGGACACGGACAGCACTTCGACTCAAACCCAGACGTCTACCCAGACGTCTACCCAGACGTCTACAAAGACAACCTGCTCCCCGACTTATTCCGTCTCATCGACGGCAACGGAGGTTGTGACCGCCGTGACGACAATTACCAGTACGGGGGTGCCCCCGGAGGAGACGCCGATGCTGGGTAAGATTGAGATGGTTATGCAGGATGTCGAGTATGTTTGTGTGCCGAAAGGTAAGATGAGGGCCCTGGTGGCTGAACCTTAGAGCGTTGGACAGGACCTAGATTCGTGTTTATAAGATTAGTTATAGAGGTATTGCGGTATAGAGTACTAGCAGCCTAGGTGGATTTAGTACCGCTCATTTGGTGTTCGGATAAAGGATTCAGTTCGAATACTAATGCACACTGAGGCCCAAGGATAGATAGGGGAACTTCTCGATTTTGGAAGTATAAAGCTGTACAGTTTTAGATACAAATTAAGCCAAGTAACAATCCTGATGGTAACATTACCACCTACTCCGCCAACGCCCACTTTACCATCCCCGTCCACTCACCCTCCTACCAATTCCACATAAGGCTATCATTAACCGTGTCCGTCCACAGATCGTCTACATCTCCACCAGGGGCTTAGCGGGGTGTGTGTGCGGGGAAATCGGGATGTAAGGGGGAGGCGGAAGAATGTGCCCACCTGGAGATCGGTTGAAGGGGGTGAGGTTTATGCGAGTGCTGGAGACCAAGTGGAGTAGAAATGGGAAAATGGATACCAGGGGTATCCTTGTGGGGTGGAGGTGTAAATAACCTATGTTAAGAGGATCGTGTTGCGTCCAGAAGAATTAATCGCCCATCTTTTCTGATAGAGCGTATCTCATATGGTAAGGATGCGAAGGGACAGGGCACGGAGTTATTTACCTTGGCCAATGATATCAGCTTCCTCGAGAGCACGCCTACGTTAAGGGCTCGATAGAAGGCATATGGCGTAGTCCCGACGATTCTGCCTAGCCAGCTTGCCAGTTCTCAAATTACGGTTCACCCAAGGCCATGGACTATCCCCGACTATATCCGAGTGCCTATCATTTTCGGTACAGATGGCTGTTCCGAGGCCAAGTTTTGTGCGGCAGATCTATGGTCCTGTTTAGGCAAGAGATACGCGGTGCATATTTACCCCTCTCTTCAGGCGTCGATAGGTTACTCCAAGTGGTGTCACGGGTTGGAGATACTCTGCTCCCAGCGAGCTTATCTGCAGCTGTTAAATCATCAGGTTCGAGCAGGTATCAGTTCTTACTCCAACGCGCCATCTTGGGAGATAAGAGAGATCATCCACTCGTATTATAATAGTCAGCCTATCGAAGTTGCTCTTCTTAACGAACGCGTTACACCTGCCGAGTCAATAACCACCTGGAGTCAAACGTCTACAATCAGTCAGCATGGCGCCCGCTGAACTACCCTTCTGTATCCAAATAAAGCCCATGGCAGAGGGTAGTCCAGAATTCGAAACCAAGCGAGCTGCCCTACTCAAATCCTTCCGAGCCAAAGTCCCGCTCGAATACTGTCTGCCCCAAGACCTCCTGACCAACCCACCAAAGGATGTCTCTGGCATCCCGAGCACATGCGGAATCCTTTCCGCGCAAGAAATGAAGATCACCGAGACTTATGACGCGGTCGGGCTCGCGGAAGCCATCGCAAACCGGAAGTACACTTCTCTGGCAGTCACGACAGCGTTTCTGAAACGATCTATCATCGCCCACCAGCTTACCTGCTGCCTAACGCAATGGGTCGCAGACGAAGCAATCGCGCAAGCGAAGGAACTAGACGCGTACATGGCCACGCACGGAAAACCCATCGGACCCCTCCACGGCGTGCCCATCAGCATCAAAGACCACATCCCCATCGCGGGGACATTCTCGTCACAGGGCTCGCTAGCCAGCATCGTTAAGGATGAAAAAGATTGCCAAATGGTTTCCATCCTCCGGAGACTAGGCGCCGTCTTCTACTGCAAAACGAACCAGCCGCAGACGCTCATGCATCTCGAGAGCGACTCACATTGGGGTCGCGTGCTGAACCCGTTTAATATCCACTTGTCGGCGGGTGGCTCGACGGGCGGCGAGGCTGCGTTGATCGCTCTGCGCGGATCAGTCCTCGGCGTTGGTACGGATATCGGAGGAAGTATCCGTGGTCCCGCGGCGTTCTGCGGGATATACGGGTTCAAAACGACGTCGTATACCCTCCCGATGGACGGATTCCTACCCGCGCCCTTTGCCGCGGAGTTGAATGTGCTCTGCTCGACTGGGCCCATGGGTACGAGTCTGCGGGATATGGATATGTTCATGCGGCTCATGGCGAATGCGAGGCCGTACTTGCTTGATCCCAGGCTTGTACCGATCCCCTGGACAGGGTTGCAGACGTCGCTTGGACGACGTCTCAAGGTTGGTATTATCAGGAACGACGGCTTCATCGAACCACAACCCCCCGTGAAACGAGCAATCGCCTGGGCGGAGAACATCTTGTCGAACCCAAAACACGCAAATCTCCTGGAGGTCAAACCCTTCACTCCCTTCGGCGCAGCAACTGCCTGGGCCATGATCCAGCGCTTCTACTGGCCGGACGGCGCCATCCCGCTGAAAGCCTCCCTCGAAGCCTCCGGCGAACCAATCCAACCCCTCAGCTCCGCGATCTGGCAAGAAGCCGAGCCGGCCGGAATGCTGACCGCAGAATCCGTGAGTTCCTTCCGCCGAGAACGCGACGAGTTCCGACTCGCTTTCGCGCGCGCTTGGGAGGAGCAGGATGTCGATGTCGTTATCGGGCCGGCGTTTGTAGGCCCTGCTTCCGCGCATGATAGCGCGTTTTACTGGACGTATACGTCGCTGTATAATCTCGTTGATTATCCTGGTGTTGTTGTTCCGACGCCGTTAAGGGTACAGGCTGGGGAGGAGTATGACTCTGGATATACGCCGCTGAGTGAGGCTTGTGCCGATGTGAGGCGGTTGTGGGAGGGTGGGGACTTCGAGGGCGCGCCGCTTGCGTTGCAGGTTGTTGCGAGGAAGTATCATGATAATGAGCTGTTTGGGGCTCTGGCGGTTTTGAAGGATGTGATCGGGTTGGCTTGACAGACGCTCTTGTGGCTTCTTCAGATCTCAGGATCGACCAGGTTCAGCGTATTAACCTTAGCTCGATGATGAATTGAAATGGTCATGATAGTAGAATCGCTTTCCTTTTAGAATGACGACAAACGTTAACCCCTGCAGACACCCTTCACCGATCTAGTATTGACATTGGTTCACGTGTGGGACGTTGAAAGCCTGTAGTGGTTGGTAATTCTAATCTGAGCTGTAGCCTTGTGTAAAAAAAAAAATAGACGGCAAGTGAGATACCCTTTACACCAGTACTAAATGCGCAGGTCGGCCTACGGGAGAGGGGGACACCTGGTTAATATCATGTAGGTGCAGCTCAACAACCAACCTACCTGGCCCACATCTACCTGCTAGACTAGCACGCGTTTTACCTGTAAGTGCACCTCACCACGTTACCTTGCACGTTGCCACGACATTAGCATCATTACTCCAAGGATCTAGCCCTGACAGTTCTAGTGGGGCTTGACATGTTTTGCCCGCCGAGACTAACCGTGCCAACGCCGTGGACCACTTATCGCCAGCGCAGCGGGTTAGTTCCAAACCTGCTTCGTATCATTGCCCCGTGTCAATCCAGAAATGGTTCTCTGGGCATGAATTACGTGATGTTAATACATACGGACTGCATTGGTGTACTCGGTCTCGGCGTTGCTAGTGGTGGAGGCGACTATACTATCGGCCGACATATTGTGCGCTGCCAGAACGCATCCAGTGCACAGCGAGGCTGAGAAGATTCAGCCCTAACAGGTTGAGACCAACAGGAAAGCAGCGCGTAGGGATATTCCGCTGCTCCGATGCCATTGCATGTTCACCATGAAGCGAGAACAAGACCTGGAAAGATAGAACACATGTTCTGGGTGCCGCTGTCTCCATTTTTTTTTTTCTTCGCTTGGCAGATGGCGCAATCGCAGACCACGATGGTATAGCGTTACACTGGGAGCCCACCTGGCGGGGTGAACCGCTCTGGCGTGATCGATATAGAAAGGTATAAAGGGACGGGGGGCACGGTCGAGGACAGTCGGACGAAGTCTTGTTTGTTATTTATCCCGACTTCTCGCAACAATGGGTGAACCAACCGCGTCCTCCACCGCGGAGGACCAAGCGAACAACGTCTCCACCCACCGAAGATGGTACCGCACAACCCTCTTCAACGCCTTCGTCATCGGCGCAGTCGGCTTCCTCGCCCCGGGCCTGTGGAACGCCATGTCCTCGCTGGGCGCCGGCGGCGCACAGGAACCCTACCTCATCAACGCAGCCAATGCCCTCGTCTTCGGCCTCATGGGCTTCCTCTGTCTCTTTGGCGGACCCATCGCGAACCGCATCGGTCTCGCCTGGACGCTCTTCCTCGGCGCAGTCGGGTACCCCGTCTACTCGGCGGGCCTGTACACGAATAATCGCTTTGGGAACGAATGGCTTGTTCTTCTGGGTGCTGTCACCTGTGGTGTCTCCGCGGGGCTCTTCTGGGCGAGTGAGGGGGCCGTCGCCCTGGGATACCCAGAGCCGCACAAGCGTGGCCGGTATATGAACATCTGGCTGTGGTTCCGGACGGGCGGGCCGCTCGTCGGCGGAGCGATCGTCCTCGCCCTGAACAACGACGCTTCCGCGGTAAAGAAGGGCTCCGTCGACGCCCAGACCTACCTCATCTTCGTCGCGCTACAATGCGTCGCAGCCCCCGTCGCCCTCCTCCTCTCACCCCCCGAGAAAGTCCAGCGCGCCGACGGGAGCAAAGTCATCGTCCGCGCCGAAGCCAGCTTCGCCGCCGAGTTCCGCGCCCTGTACCGCGCCAGCATGCGCCGCGACATCCTCCTCCTCCTCCCCATCTTCTGGGCCGCGTACTTTAACCAGTACTCCGGCAACTTCCAGACATACTACTTCGGCGTGCGCGCGCGCGCACTCATCGGCTTCGTGAGTAACTTTGGAACCCTCCTCTCCTCGCAACTCATCAGCACGCTACTAGACTACAAGGCCCTCCCCGTGAAGCGCCGGATCGAGTACGGGTTCTACTGGGTCGTCCTCTGGCACGTCATCGCGTGGATCTACGGGTGGGTTATTCAGGAGAAATACACCGCGAACCCGCCGGCCTGGGACTGGGTTGACCCCGGGTTCGTCGAGGGGTTCTTTGTTCTCCTACTATGGGACTTTGCGCGCCAGGCGCTGCAGAACTGGCTGTATTATTTCCTTGCGACGAAGACAGATAATATTTCCGAACTCAGCCGCTTTTCGGGCATCCTAAGGGGGCAGGAGAGCTTTGCGCAGGCGATTAGTTTTGGGCTTAATACGCGGGAGTGGAAGGGTGGGCGTGTGCCCTTGGCTGTTAATACCATTCTTCTGGGTATGTTTGTTTGTCCTTTTGGAGAGGAGACGTGATGTGCTTCAGGCCGGGCTGACGATTACATATTAGGTCTTGCTGTATACCCGACTTGGGTGGCAATGAGGGAACATGTCCCCGTTGAAACAAAGGGGGATACGTCCAGTGTGGCCACCGACGAGGAGACGGGCGTGGAAGCTGTTTCTGTCACGGGTGAGGACAAGCAGAGGCTTGCCACTGGACAGGCTGGGGCTGGAGCGGGAAGCCAGGCGGCGATCTAGAGGTCTCCGTGTGAACGCTCGGCGCTGGGACGATCGAGGTGATGTTTTTCGGTGCTTTAATGGTTTATGGACATATCGAGGTGGTCAGGATAGTGGCCAGATTCTGGAGTTGTCAGTTGACGGGTGCCCAAATCTATATAATTAGGAACGTGATATGCCTGGGACATCTGGCTCACAGTAGAAGAACAGTCGACAATCTTCTTTGGGTCCATTCGGCGTATTAACTAAAAGCTGAACGCTGACGCAAGGATAAATGAGATATCCTCTCCAGCGAAGATGATTATCTTCATACAATTACTACCATACATTCCTACTCTACCTGGCCTATTTCCCCTACAGAAGACCGGGCTTAGTTACCATCCGACAGCTCAAGCTCTTCCCGTGCAAGCTTAACGAGGCGCTGTCGGTCGACTTTGCTATTTCCGCCCTTTGTGGCTGTTAGCGGTAACGCGCAAAGAAAGAGAGATGCATAAATCAGACCCATTGTTAACATACATTGACAATGGGGACTTCCTCGATGAAACTTGCGCCGCCGAGAAGGGAGAATTCCGGGGGGTAATTCTGCCTCACCCAGCTGGCGAGCGCGTCAAGCGTTAGTGTGGACTTCTCTGCTTTGACGATGTAGCCGCGGGGGACGGGTTCTGGGTCTCCTGGGCTGCTCAAGTGGTCATTCAGTTAGCGAGAGCGCAGAAAAATGTTGGGAACGGGGGAGCTTTCACAGAACGATGGGGATAACAGCCACATCCTGGACGCCTGGATGGAGCAGAACCGCTGCCTCAATCTCTGCAGCGGTGACACTGTCGCCCCTGATCTTGAAGAGGTCCTGCATATCCCTTTTAGCAAACTCTTTCATCACTCGGAACATGGTGAATGCCGCACATACCTTCGATCGACCCACAATATACAGCTTATCCTCCTCATCAACCCACCCAATATCCCCCGTGCGAAGCCACCCATCCTCGCTAACCGTCTCAACCGTCTCAATCGGCTCGTGCAGGTATCCCTTCATCACGAAGGGCGTACGGATATACACATCTCCCCTCGCGTTCCGCTGCAGCAGGGACCCTGTATCATCGAGGATCTTGGCCTCTACGCTGGGTAGTAAAGTTCCCACCGAGGCGTCGCGGACGAGGTGTGTTGGTTCGGGGGTTGCGAGGAAGCCGGCCCTTATACATGATTAGTCCACTGGATACAATAAGTGTGATGTGCAAGATAGATGGCTTACTCGGTCATCCCATACAGGCTCTGTATTTGTGACCCGAAAGTTTCCTGCCACTCTGCAATCAACTCATAAGAGATCACCGCCCCGCCCGTCGGTACATGTCGCACACTACTCAGATCAGGCCTCTGCGGCATGGCCAGTATGGCACGAAGGATATGTTTCGGAGCAGCAAGTATCGTCGGCTTCGACCGCTTCATAGTATCCGAAAAGGAGAACGGGTCGAACGGCGCAGGAAAGATCGTTTTATACCGAGCCTTCAGTGGGATGAGGATACCGAGCATGAGAAAGCCCAGACCGGAGAACTTGTAGCAGCAGGCCATGGTTTCCCGGTGCGTTTTTTCGAGGTTATAGTGGTAGAGCGCTGACTGGATGCTGCCGATTAGGCTGTAGTGGGTTCGTTCTGCAAGTTTAGATATTCCTGTTGTTCTAAGGAAAATTAGGTTAGGTGGACCTTGATAAGGTGATTTTGGATATACTGCCTTACCCCGACGTGTAGATAAGAAACGCAGTCGTGTTCTTCGCTTCCTCGGATGAGAGCCTGGGCCACTCGTACGTCTCACGACCGGGTGTATCTAGGAGGTAGCTCCAGTGCCGAACCGCACCCGCACAGCATGTCTGCTCTGGATTCTGCAGGACCTCGTCGACGACGAACAGTCTCTCATCTGGGATGCCCAATTCCTTGGCGGCAGCACGAACTGTTTCTAAATCCTGCGGTGCGAACAAAATGGTATCACAATTGAGCTGTCGGAGTCTATTGACAAGATACTCGACCGGGCTCGTGGGCAGGATATTACATGCTGCGCCAGCTGCAAGAACCCCAAGAATGGCGAGGCTGAAATGGACGTTGTCCGTGCCATAGACCATAATTCGTTTTCCGTGCGTTCCCAGGTTATTTAAGCCACAGCCGAGAGCCCTGACAATTGGTTTGATTTCATCGATTGTGTAGCCTGGAAAATCAGGATGCTTCGCGGAGAGTAAGAGCGGTTCACTGTCTGGCCAGCCGCCATGCTCATTGTACGCGGCGTCGAAGAGGTTGGAGAGGAGGTTTGTTGCTGGCGGGTCAACGGTATACTTTGACTTGATAGACGCCATGGCTCTCCCAGTATCTTAGCAGTATGCGCCACTAGAAGCTTGGGAGAGTGTCTGTTTGTATTTCAGCAGTGGGGGCACCTACGACAATATATGAGCGAGACTGAGCATCTTGTAGGTGGCTGGCTGAGGGGCAGTGTTGCACTGCATATGTCGGTACGCACACCGTAAGACCCCAAATGGGTAGGTGGCGTGCCCAGAAGCAAACACATCGCGTCTCGATGGGCAGACTTGCAGACCATTTACCATCAACTATTGTGATTTGCTGATTCGCACTGCCTCTAGTGATGGATCATCGGCCTCGGAACACGAACGGGTTATATGATACAGTGATTTTATTTTATATATATATATATATATATATACTCATTAACAAAAAGCAAATAGTCTAAAATCAAAAGCTGAACAGCCCGAAAGCAGCACAGGTATACAGGAAAGCTACAGCACTGCTAATCCTACAAGAACAGGCAACCCACCACCAAAGTATATACACCCCACCTGCGCCGAACATTACGGCCCCAACGGCAAATAAACCACCCACTGCTCCAGCAACCACAGCGCAGTCTTGATATCATCCCCCTGATACGCAATATAAAAGTTCTTCTTCGTCGCGCGCGGATCCACCGCCGGCCACTTGCGCTGGTGATACACAAAGCGCACGCCGCCAGTATCCGCCGTGCTGGTCGTCGAGACATTAGGGAAATGCACGAGGCGCCTCGCGTCACCGAAGTCGCGCAGATCGCCGACCTCGATGCTCTCGAGCTTGGGGAAGTTGGTCCGGAGCATCGCGAACACCTTCGGCCAAATGAAGGGTTCGTCCAGGTTGATGGACGCCAGTTTCAGTTTGCGCAGCGTGCTCCGGTGGCGCAGCAGGAAGCCGCGGAAGTGCGGGACATCGAGGACGGTGATTTTGCGGAGAGCGATTTCTTCGAGTTTCCACAGCGGGTTCATCCAGTTCTCCGCCATGTACTTTAGGACTGTGCCCGCGTCCTCTCCGCCGTCGCAGTCGAGCGAGAGCGATTTCAAGTTTGGACAGCTGCGCATGAGGTAATATGGCAGGTTGGAGACGGGCCTATCGGCGACTTTCAACCGCATCGAGAGCGCGCGCAGCCTGTTCCAGCTGTTCTCGAAGGACTTCCCGGTGAGCTGTGTCGACCGGACACGGCACAGGTCGATGGCGTTCCAGCCCTGGGCCTCGAAGTCGAGCTCGAAGGCGGTGATCGGGAGCTGGGCGGTGATGATGATGTGCATGACGACGGTGAACGCGTCGCTGGCGGTCAGGAGCTCTAGCTCGTCGAGGTCCCAGGCTGTAACGGGGCGCTGGACTCGTACGGTGCGTAGGTTGTCGAACTGCTGGAAGAGGACTTGCCACATTTTGATCGAGTCTTGGTTTGTCTCGAGGTATCTGATGCCCTCGATACGCTCCCACTTGAATCCCGCGCCCAGCCCGCCATAGTTGCGCTCGGTGATGACGATCTTCTTGACTCGCGCTGCGAGGGGCTCTTCCATGATGAGGTCCGACAGCCTCTGGAACGACCGGAGCGAGAGGTCCGTCTGGATAGACGCGAGGCATGTTTTTTCCCAGTGTGCGAAAGTACAGTGTTCGATATACTTGCACGTGCGGCGGAACGCATTGTTCTCGGCGGTGCTGAGGAAGAAGGCGATTTGCTCGATTATCTCGGGGGGCACGAGAGAGAGGATACCGGCGAGCGAACGGTTTGGGCCGGCGTTTGGTTCCAGCTTTTCTGGTTCCTTTTCCTTTTCGTTGGGGGCGAGCTCGGCGTGCTTGACCACTCTGCCGCGGAGCGTTTGGGGCATGGAGGGGGTTTTCGGTGTCTCCCGTTCCATGTCCATGTCTATGTCCCTTGCCATGGTGATTTTTGGTGATGTGATAGTCTGAGGAATATAGTGATGTTGTTGCAAAATCTTAGAAGGCAATGTACAGCGAGTATATGAAACCTAACATGGTGCACGGCCAGAGTATAAGTCGTCGATGCCGTCTAAATATAGGCAACAAAGCGAGGCGCGCCTCGGACTCGACAAAGGGACCTGTCCCCCAATCCACCAATAAAGATGGTATTTCACAAGAGAGTATCCACTCTCGGACTCGATTCATGTGTCTCTTTCGTTTTCTTTGTCTACAAGGAAAGACGTTTGGCTGAGAAGTCGAGGACCACCACACATGTTTCAGAAAATCTAATAATACCAGGAGAACAAGGACGACCAGCGTCGTTCATGCATCTTTCGACAGCAACAATTGAGAAGGTAAGGCTTTTATGATGGGGGAGTCTGTGGAAGGGACACCTACGGCGTATCAACTTCCTACTCACACTTGCAGCAGCCCGTGGGCAAAGAGAAATCCTATTCGCATTAACTGCCCTCCATGGGTCGTACCGCACTTCCAACCGGCTATATCACCTTACACATATCCGCTGCCTGTATTGACTGGCTTAAGTCATCCAGTGTGACTGTAATTCTGGGCGTCCATGTGCCCCTAGCCTGAAACGGAGACTCCAAAGGCAATGCATGACGCCAGATGTTCCAAACCTGAAGGCAGGAATAGTCTTTGTTCGGCAGAGGAACATCACGATTTTATCAAAATACTAAATTTCTGGGAGAATGGTGTTGAATCGACATTTCATAAACAATACTTGAGCACAGGACCTAGAATGGTAACTTAAGGTAAATATAGACAAGAACCTCGCACAAAAGAAACAAAACATCACCTACGCGACACTGTCCAGCGATCTAAGCTAATACGGCATCTCGTCCTCTCTCTCCCAAATAAACCTTCGCCTGTGCGACCTCCCAGCAACATCCTCCTTGCGAACCCCCGCAAGCTCCAAACTCCACCAGTCGATCGCATTCGGCCCGGACATGAGTTCCAGAAGCTTCGCTTCCTCCAAACACGGGAACCCATTCCGGAGGAGGACCATTATGGGCAGCCAGCTGCCGTTCTCTTCAAGGCGGATCTGCTCCAGGTGCACGGCGCGCAGATTCACACAGTTGTATATGAAGAGCGCTAGTAGGTCTCGACCGGAAAGTGCTCCGTTTGTTAGTGTTAGTGAGTCGAGCTGGATGGTGGGTTCTGTGGAGAGGAGACTTGTTAGGAATGAAGCCGCGGTGGCGCCTTGGTCGAAGTCGAGGGTTAGGTTTTGGAGGGTTGGGGCTGAGGTGAGTAATGCCAGTGCAAAGGAGATTGAGTCTTCGGACTCGATGGGGAATTTGAGGGTTAGCGTTTCCAGGCTCTCCAATGCGTCTAAGAATCCTGGATCCTTGACATGGATTGAATCAAACGATACCTGGTCGACGGGGTTGGCCTTCATCGACGGGGTGTGGCTATAGAGTCTAAAGTCGATTCCATAACTCTTTACCTTGCGGCCTGTTAGTGCAATAGCAGTGTTGAGGATTGTAACCGCCTCGCTAGGCGTTGGATGGGTCTTATCAACTGCAGTGAAGATAGGGTTAGGAGCGCGGGATACGGCAAAGGATGTACACTTAGGTAGGGATTGGATGACGCCAGCGAGCTGACTGATTACCACTGCCGGGGGAATGATCTGGCCCAGCGAGCCGCGCGACCAGTTGAAGCCGCGTCCAAGCGCAGCATCCTCAACTCCCTGAATGAGTAGTCCCTGGACAAGGGGCGCGATGCGGGGGTTGCTAGCGAGCTGCGTGAGTTTGGTCAGTGAAGCCTGGGAGAGGTCCGTCTCCACAATGCGGAGATGAGAGCGGCCGAAGACTGTCTGAGAGTCGTCGAGTTCATTGAGGGTGCAGCTGCATTTAACCGACCAGCAGTCAGCAGCGTCGAGGATAGCATCGTAGTCCTCGCCAGGAGGAAGGCCAAAGAGGCAAGGGAAGGGCTGTGGGAGACTGAAGAACATTGTGTGCGACTTGTCCGATGTTCCTGCGGAGTATCTTTGAGCTTGTTGGATTTTGAGATGGTGATTGAGGAGGCGAATAGCGGGCGCCACCCCTGCGGAGGTAGGGCAGCGACATATATACCTCGAACTATTTTACCTCTGCACAGTTTGGGACTATCTCCGAGTTCGCAGGGAACAATGACATGTTTGATAAGGAGGACGGCCCTTTGCGGCAGCTTCCAATGCGATGTCTCAGGATGAATGAAACTATATCATTGACAGGTATAACTATAATGGTTGATCATGAGC
Organism: Aspergillus carlsbadensis; assembly: GCA_025688815.1. Lineage (NCBI taxonomy): Eukaryota > Fungi > Ascomycota > Eurotiomycetes > Eurotiales > Aspergillaceae > Aspergillus > Aspergillus carlsbadensis. The sequence continues at coordinate 46,136 of MU628179.1, forward strand.
TCAGGAACAACCTTGTGTCGGCTTTGTCTTTTGTAACTAACAAAGACATCCAGGCCTCGCATCCATACATGCTAGAGTGCGAAACATAGTCAGTTCCTTGGAGAGATGCAGTGTTTGTTGTCAGCATCGGTCATCCTGCCTTGACTCGTCAAGGGCACGAGGAAGCGCTACGCTTTTCGGCTACACAGATGGCCACCACAAATTACCGGGTATCTTATAGGAAGGGGCTATGTTGGATTCCTCGCGTCACCCGTGTCGAAGAGATTAGTTTAGTGAATATGTTCCATGCGCTCCTCGAAGAACACATGGTCGGTGCATAAGGGGTTTGCTCTCCTTGCTAAGATCCCTAGCCGCATGTCCCCGGGTGGCAAGCTATATACTAGTAACAGAGAACCCCATCACAGGCGTGCATTGAAAACGGCCGCTGGATACATTTCACTCAACCTCTTGTCCGCCACAAGAGTCAGACCTGATCAATGCCCGCCCAACCGGAGATCCCAGACCCGCATCAGAGCGCGAGCACGTAGCAACACACACCAAGCGCCCCAAAACCGCAAACTCGATCTTCAACTTCATCGCGTAGACGAATCCCTTAAGCGGAATCTGCACGTCGCGATGGCCCGAGAACTGCACACCGAGAAGGATCGCGTCCATTGCGATAATTATCGCGTTGATGGCCAGAAGCTGGTATATGATCTTGCGCTTCGCGGGGTCCGTGAAGATCGGGAGTAGGCGGGAGACCTGCGCCATGTATATGCCGGAAATCAGCGTCTCCTGCGCGGAGAATATGGCTAGCTGAATGTCCTCCCAGATGCGGTACGCTTCCGTAGCTATAGACTGGGAGCCCGGGTCGTTGCCCAGAATGGCCAGGGCGATGGTTGGCGGACTGAGGGTGACCGCGTTGAAGATGACCATGCCCAGGATCGCAAGGAGAGCACGACGGCTTTCAACGAGGATACGCAGTCTCGACCACAGGACGACTGCCTGCCCGTTTATGAAGCAGCACCATCCCAGCACGGCCAGTGACACCGGGGCAATCTCGCCGGGATCGTCCTTGTAGAAGTAGATCGCATTGCCGATGGTGGAGAGGATTAAGCTGAAGGCAGTGACGAGAAGGGACCAGAAGTAGCAGCCCGAGTAGCGTTTGAATGTGGCGAAAACGAGGATCACAACCTCGGTGGCGTTGTAGAAGGCGAGGGCGTACAGGGCTGCGAAGAGGTACTGAACTGAGGGTAAAGTGGTGCTCACGTGGCTGGTAAACATTGCGTCGCCAGTCACATGGTGGAAGGGGCCTGGGGATCGAGTCAACTCCCCACTCCGTCACGAAGGACACAAGAGTTGATATTTAATAATACATCTTTTCGGCTCCAGCTTCCCCGCCGTCCCTTCGAGTACCTGTCTTTAGCCGGTTCAAGGGTAAGTCTCTGTAATATCAGCCGGCGCGAGGGCTCCGGGGACCTCGCCGAGTTCCTCGCCTACCTTGTTTCCGACCAGGGGTTTTCCGCGCAGCAGTATGTCCAGAGTATCGGCGCGGGCACGGAGCCGTTCACGGGGTCGGATGCTGTCTTCACTACGTCTGCCTATACGCTTAGCGTCTAGGTCTCTGGGTCTGCATCCACCACATCAGACGCTCGATCGAAGGTTCCCTTGCTCGATTGGGGGTTTCTCTGTCTTAACCGCCCTCAGTCATGGTCTTGTCGTGGCTGGAATCTCGCGCCTTTGTAGTTAGTTAGTACCTTGATCCTCCAGTGAGGAGATTGAATTTCTGTACATCTGCATGCCCTTAACCTAAATCAACCGCTCCACCGCGAGACACTCTTCCGACCTCTAGACCACTCGTTCTCTCACATCAATCAAATCTACCTCACCGACCTTCTGCCCGCCGTTGCGCAGCATTGTCAAGCACAACGACAGGCCGGGCATGCTCTGCCGTCCGTAGATCAGCCAAACCAAACCTGAAAGCACGCTACTGATTCCCTAGATTCGGTAGCGATGCAATGCACACAGCACGCAGGCGGCGATGCCGAACCGATAAACAGCCGTACGGTATGGGATCGTCGCGGTCTCCAATCCCCAATCCCTCTCCTCGCGGCGACTCGGGGAGTTATAGGGTAAATCGGCCCATTATAAAGCTTAAACGCGGCCTCGGATTCAGGCTGTCTGGTTAAATGCAAAAAAGAGAAGAAAGAAAGAAAGAAAGAAACAAAACTGAGAAGCGTAAGAAAGAAAAAGGAAAGGTCGGAGTGGACTAAAGGCATGTGAAACCCGCTTGCTTGCCCCAGCGACCCCGGACTGAGCCCGACGTCAGCCACTCTCCGCGTGCGCTTCATTCCACTGACCTTCTCTGATTTGTTCAGGTGTCCGATTCCGGTGCCGATGGGGTGCCGACTGGAGATGGATAGCTGACGTGATTGCCCCTTAACCTGTAGGATGGGGATGCGACGGGCGGTAGCCCGGGTGTAGTTTGTTGCTACACACAGCAAGGGCAGCAGTGGGGCTCGGTGCGATAAGCCCAGGGCCCTTTGAATTCCATGCCTTCCGGGGGAATAACGTTCGATTCGATGCGCGAAGATATCATTTCAGTGACCGGCGCACGGCACATGAGAGGGCGGGACTCTATACCCCTACGCTGCGTTTGTCGACTTGCCTTGTCCATTACCACCTTGTCGTGACGGATTGTGTAATCTACGGAAATTGGGGGTTTTCGCATTTCGTGACGGTGAAGCTTTCTCTCGTTGTGGCTGCGGGGATATTGTCGTCATCCGGGTTTATGGATCTGGGTCCTCCCAGTCAGCCGGCCTATCATAAGCTTACAGGAGATGATGGTGGATAGTACAGTCCGGTGTCTGGGTTATCAAAACCAGCCAGTATCGCAGCGTTACTCTATTAGATGACATCGAGGCGGCCATGGGTGACTCTGCAAACATTCACTATCCAAATGGCAGCCAACGCTGTAGGAACAACCAGTCAGGCTTTCCACAAGCGATTAAGGCGGTACAAAAGCCAGCCGTAGCGATTATGATTGTTGGAGTCTGGTCAATTGACCAAGATGATCTTTGGAGTGCGTACAACGCTACGTACGTGTTTCCACCATTTTTCTCGGGGTTCAGATATGTAGCAGTGCTGACTGTACTTGCTAATCCAGCACCAGAGACACCACTGCATCGATGTTAACACCTTCAATCTTGTCAGGGGGCAGGCTGGCCTCGTCCACGCCATTACAAACACAGGCTTCCCATCTGTGATTGTCCTCTCCTCAGGCTAGCCAGTTACAGAGACCTCGATGGCGAATAGCACCGCTACCCTGGTTCAGCAGTTCTACTCATCCAAGCAGGGAAACCACGCGCTCGCGGATGTCCTGTTTGGTGATTATAACCCGGCTGGCCGGCTGTCCGTGAGTGTCCCACGCGACGTTGCCTCCCTCCCCGTATATTGCGACCATTTGAATTCCGCACGCTCCGTCTCCGACTCGGGACACGTTAGTCCCAGCGGCTCTCTTACCTTCGGGCACCAATAGAGGGATGTTGCAACCCCTGCGAGCCTCTTGCACGCACAGTCTGCAATAGGCATGGTTTAATTTTATATGGAGATTACTAGTAAAAAATAACATCCACTATAGTAAAACAAAAACATAAGGTAATATTTAAATCACCTGACTACGTGCAAGAAGTCGAAATAAGGCGATTTTGAAGCTATACAGACTTAACCATGTAGTAGAGGCCTGATGCTAGATAGAAATGCATGTGTAAAGGCGCTATTAAGCATCTTTAATATAATTCTATTAGTAGAGTTAGAGTACACTATATATTTAGCAAATAGTAGCCTCTAGTATTGGGATTAAGCAAAGATATATATATTTACGCGCTCGCTGGACTTTATGTAGTACATAGAGCTTTTAGGGAACTCCCACTAAACCCCTTTTTATCGTGCGTACGGGAGTTTTGACTACTAGCACTTCGCATATAGGAATATAGATGGCTTGTATATACAGTAATTTTATAATCCTAGCAGTTGGTGCTTACTTCCTAATTAGGATGGTGATAATTGGCGATATCCATATTTTTATGCGTGCGAGAGGTTCGCAACGGCTACAAAATCCCTCAATATGTTATCTGCAGTCCGCAGGCCTGGTACCCCTTCGGATATGGCAAGTCATACACGACGTTTAAGTATCCGGCTGTTTCAGTGGACGAGGTCAACACTATGGTCGAGGATACCATCACTGCCAATAGTAATGTTAATAACATAGGAAGTGTTAATGGCACAGAGGCTGTCCAGCTATATGGGGTTAATAAGCCTGCAAGCATGAGTGTCCCCAATTAGGAGCTCATGCGTTTCAAAATCAGAATAGACTAGGACGGTTTGGATCAATGCTGCGGTTCGGGAGGTTGGGCTCTGGACTCGGGAGATAGAGTATATCGTTGAGTCGGGCGGGAGAGCTAAATTTCCCATTGGGAGGAGCTCTCCGGACATTGCATGTCTCGTAGGACCCCTTGGCATGGTGTCGATCATGGTTACGAGGAAGATATATGGTCAACTCTGTGTCTATTATCCATGTAAACTAGTTGGATTTATACAGCAATCCATCGAATATGATCCTGAGGTCTCTACTAGTGCTGACTGCGTGACAGTTGAGGGACCTAGGTACCTCCACATGCACCTCGAGCACATATATTTACTCCGGTTCTGGCCGGTAATTAAAGTACCACTTCCCGTAGACGCGTCGACATCGGTCTAAGCGCCGAAACGGCGACATGCGCGTTGCCTTCTCTCCAAGAGACCCTACGAAAACCCTCGCGGGATGGGTCATTCAGAATAAGACACTGAAATACTGCATTTGATGAGTACTGCAGCAACCTTGAACTACCTGTCTGCGATTTAAGACGGTGGCCTGAAAGACACCGACAGCGGGGGATATAATATTAGCCCTGATGGAGATGGAGATGACTTGGAAAAGTGCCTGCGCAGGGTGGGCCCTGGCATGTCTTCAACGAATGTCCTAGTATTGGCGCAGATTGGCTTATTCCAAACTCCCTACCTTGTGACGAGGTCTGCATCGCCCATTTCTGCCCAGACGTGCGAATATGCAAGTGGCAGGTCCGTTTCTTGGATGGGCTATATTTAACACTTGGGTAACTGGTCTTGAGAGGGTGAACACCCGTGCTTTTCAGAGCGCAAGATAGCTCCAGGCATATTTAATACAGGGTCACGACAGATTCAACTGGCTGCTCCATATCCGCCGTCCTCCAGCCAGCCAACTTCGGTATTACAGTCCACCCACTGGGCACCTGGCACTTAGCACGTGTTGCGGGTGATGGAATTTGAATGTGTCGGGAATGAAGGTGAAGAAAATGAGCCACACCACCAATCTACACTTCTCGGTGGATCAATTTTGATGATGCCCATTCTGCACTGCATCTGATATCTACTGGAACAATCAGTTACACCCCCCCTATATTTTACATGTATATATTCGTTGCACAACCAATACATATATGTTGATACCAAATAGAGACACGGACATCATTATTATCCTGCCCTTAAGGCATGAGAGAGGCAGACGACCAGCGTAAGAGCAGGAATTCCTTCCATAGTCATTAGTACAATTCGTCTACACTGTGTGAGCGTACCTGTGGTGCTAGTAGCACACATCCTGGTAGTTCCAGAAAACTCCGCACTGTTCCCACACAGTGAGGGACTCGTGCTATTCCTCGGCCGGGGTATGGAGAAGGCTCGCAATGTTTTCCTATACACCGAACCCGCGCCAGGGTCTTTTCCGCGGTGCGAATCTAATTCTGCTGCCTGGCCAAGCTTCCAGACGGCCCTAGCTCCATGTGCTTGCACCGTCGCTAAAAAGACGCACGAGTCAGTATTGTCTACCCAGCACACAAAAATAGGTTCCTGACTAGGCAGCAGAGAAAATCCCCGAGCAAAGCCGCAGGGTCATGAGTCGGTGTGGCTGGCATCGACATCGCGAGACCCGATCCTGCAGGGCCTGTAGATGATCTAGTGGTTCCACGCCAAGGGCTTGGAATTAGAGTTATATTTAGTGAGCGTCCTTATTCGGCTATCCAACTACTTTATTTCTCGGCGTCGCACTTAAGGTTCTGATGAGCTGCAGGGTCCGGGGCTGTGTAATATAGGCAGCCAGATAATGTGAAACTTGTCGACTTAGGGCAGGATGGATTGTTCCCTCGGTTATGAGTACTGGTAGTGTACATGATCAGGGTCTTTCAGGGTTGAGAGGTGATGGGAAGCGATGCCTAACTCGTAGTAAATGCGCTTTGTTATGGCAATTGCCGAGCAATACAGCCTCGATGAACATTCGCTCTCCCCACTGAATGGTTAGAATTTTTGCACGTGGTCCATGAGCCCAGATCTGTGGCTTGGTCCTCTTGTTGGCGATGGTTAGAATGGGCTACTGGAAGCTCGAAGCACACTGCAAAGGGTCCAGCTCGGCTGTCTTCCAAGGCCCTTGGCTTTCGTATCTCATGTCTCTGCACAAAAGATGGAACGATGAGGCGAAGCACTTGGCGATAGGACTGAACGGGAGCTACCAACCGTCAGTATTCTGTTATGCCAGCGCGAAGAAAGCCGACTGTCACTGCCGCGACGAGAGCGACACCGCCGATGTAGCCTATAAATCGGAGGCAAATCCTCACCAGATATCCGATCCTCATCAACACACAATCTACTTTTACACTTTCAATCGTTTGACTACCTTACACTCGCTTGACGATGCTCTTCTCCTCCCTTAAGGCCCTGGCCATCGCTGGCCTGTGCCTCGTCCCCGTCGATGCGGGCGTGGCCAAACCCTCTGCCGTCGGCAGTCTTCTCCGTCGCGAGGCCTGCGCTCCTAGTAGTGTCCTCTGCGCCCGCGACGACGATGGCTGGGACGATGACCATGATGACGACTGGTATGACCATGACGACCACGATGATGACTGGGATGACGGACCGCGTCCTCCTGTTGTAACCACCACCACTACCACCACCGCGGCCGTCTCGCAAACTACTGCGACTGCACCGGTTGTTCCTGTTCCGACTACCCCGCCCGTGCCGGGCCATGATGATGATGATGATGATGATGATGATGATGATGATGATGATGATGATGATGATGATGATGATGATGATGATGATGATGATGATGATGATGACTGGGACGATGATCATGATGACCATGACGATGACTGGGATGATGATGGCATCAACGATGACCTCGACGACGATGACGACGATGATGACCATCACTGGGATGATGATGATCATGATGACCACTGGGACGATGACTGCGACGATGACTGGGATGACCACGACGATGATGATGACTGGCACGGCTGCCCCGTCGTCCCCGTCCCCGTCCCTACGACTTCGCAAACCACCACCACGACCATTCCTCCTCCCTCTTCGACCTTTACCTCGACAACAACTGCGGCTGTCTCGACGTTCACTGAGACTACCACCTTTACTCGCCCCCCTCCTACCTCCACCGGTACGCCCAGCCCTGTCTCCGAGGACGACTTCTTCGGCGATGACCCGCATGAGGATGCGGCGGGTTTTGTCTCGGTTAAGGATAGTGCTATGGCGATGTGGGTTATGGTTGCTGTTGGAGGGGCCTTCGTCTTGCAGTAGATGTGTGACCTGAGGAACAAAGGACACGACTGACAGTGGACTGGGACTGGGTGCTGTGACGGTGGATGTGGGTTTTATATGCATCATGATGCCTATGATTAATGTGTGACTAGGATACCGGCCGGATTCTTGTCACTGTTCAGTCTTTACTTGCGATGATTTATGATATCTTAGTCTTACCGCTCCTTTGAATTCAGACAGTATGTGTTTCGGTATCCCCGAATTGAGCGCGCTCAGTTGGTAGAACTCTCCCCATCGAGATTATATAATTTACGCTCCGTTCGTATCACCGACCACGCCCGTATGCATTTCTCTGCTCCATTTTAAAACCACCAGATTTTCATATGGAACGAACGACATTCCAATACCTAGAGAGATAGATAGAATCAAGGTACCGAAGTGACCCCCGGACTTTGACTGTAAGGCTTTGCTCGCACAATTCATAGTTCTAGCTAGCATCGCTGCACCCCGGACCGAGTGCACCCGCCCCGATCCCCGGTCACCAGCGCACCGCCAATCCGAAATTCTCACACGAACGAGGTACCTGGGCCAGATCTCAAGGTATTAGGTAATTTGCATTGCTAGAGTGGGCCCTCTTCGAGTTAAATACCCGGCTCCAGCCGTCGACCGGGTCCCGGTGGTTTCCGCCCCATCCTGTTGCTACGTACAACTGCTGGCGATGATAATGACAAAACGTTTTCGACTATAAAGGGCACCTATCTACCGCTGGGTACAAGCTTGTAAGTACCCTTTTTACCCTATAGTCGCTAGGCTGAGTCTCAATTGACTGTGTCTTAATCTCAGTTCTTGTAGCATGGATCTGATTTCTGGATGTAAGCAGTCGGATGTTTACGTCTCGTATAGGTTCCACTTTGCGCCTTTGGATCACTAGCTGTTCGGTTCCTGACAACGTGTTTGTCATAATTGGCTCCTCGTGAGAACAGTACCAGCGCCCCAGGTACAACAGTGACACTGGACAATGTTGGGGCAATGGGGAGGTAGGTGCGGAGAGGTGGAGTCCAAATATGGGGTCAGCATCTCTGGGGCTCGGGGTGATTGGGGAAGGCAGTTTTTCTTATAAATCGGCGCTGGCCTCTGGAAAGAGCAGTGGATTCACCACGAATTCCTCTTTCTCTTCCCTAGATTTTTACAGGGTTTTCTCTTCTTCTGCCAGACATGGTTTCCCCGGACAAAAAGACCAATCCCGACGAGATGGTCGAGAGATCCTCGATCGGTGAAGCTCGTACAGTCTATGCGCACCGCCGTTCGAGCCATGTAGATGACGAGCCCAGCAAGGATGTACTGCAATCTGCTGGTCCACAAGATCCCTTCATGGGTGAGGAGGGCACGCAGGTGCAATATCGGAGTATGAAGTGGTGGTGAGTTGTCTCTTCCCAACTGCGTTTGTGGGTGCTGATCCATCTCTTGGCTAGGCACTGTGCTATATGTACGGAGTCACAATTCACGATCTGCCGTGGATAGTAGCTAAAACTCCCAGTGATGATTGCGCAGTCCATTTCCTTGGGAGTCCTCTCCCTCCCATCGTCCATGGCGACATTAGGATTTGTTCCGTCCGTTTTACCCAACACTTCAAGCCTGGCTCTTCACCCTGATTCCCTGCTGACGGTGATAGCGGCTGTATCCTGATCATCGGCCTCGGAATCGTGACCACGTACACCGGATACATACTGGGACAATTCAAGCTGCGATATCCTCACATCCACAACATGTCCGACGCCGCGGAAATTCTCTTCGGCGCCTGGGGCCGCGAGATCGTGACTGTCGCGCAGATCATCTTCTTCATCTTCCTGATGGGCGCTCACATCTTGACCTTTTCCATCATGATGAATACCCTCACCGACCACGCTGCTTGCACGATTCTGTTCTGCCTTGTCGGTGCAGTCATCTCCTTTATTCTGACCCTATCGAGACGACTACAGGAGGTCTCGTATTTAGGAATACTGTGTACCAACAATCTCCCCTCTCTCAGCAATCTCTGCTAACCAAAGAGAAGCCTCACTATCAATCTTCATCGCGGTCCTGATAACCGTCATCGCAATCGGCATCCAAGCCCCCGACCCAACAGCGCACGCAATCCGGCATCCCCCTCTCCTCTCCGCCACCTCCGCCGCCCTAAACATCGTCACGGCCTACGGCGGGCACCTCGCCTTCTTCAGCTTCCAATCTGAACTCGCCGAGCCGAAAGATTTCACAAAAGCCCTCGTCACCCTCCAGGTCACAAACACAACCATCTACCTGATCACCGCGGTGGTAATCTACCGCTACGCCGGCGCAGCCGTGAAGAGCCCCGCACTCCTAAGCACCAGCGCCACAGTCTCAAAGGTAACATTCGGCATCGCAATCGGGACGATCATCATCTCCGGCGTGATAATCGCGCACGTGGGCGCGAAAACAATCTACGTGCGTCTCTTCCGGGGCACGAACCGGATGAACGAGCGGTCGCTGCTCTCGTACGGGACGTGGGTGGTGATCGTGCTGGTCTCGTGGACGATCGCGTGGATCGTTGCGAATGCGATTCCCGTCTTCAATGACTTGCTTACACTGCTTGCTGCGGCGTTTGGGAGCTGGTTCTCCTTTGGGCTGGAGGGGTTGTTTTGGTTGTATTTGTATTGGGGGGATGTTAAGGGCGGGTCTGGGAGGGATGTGAGGAAGGTGGCTCTTGCGGGGGTGAATGTGTTTTTGGTTCTTTTCTGCTGTTTTATGGTGAGTTTTTCTTTCCTTTCGCGTTTCGTTCCTTTGCTACTCCGGTTTTGACGAGTGCTAATTGACCGTGTGCAGTGTGGGATCGGTCTCTGGGCGGCTGGCCAGGGTATCTCGCTGAGTGCAAAGAACGCGCACTCGGCTTTCTCCTGCGCTGATAATAGATAGGTGCTTGCTGGCCTGATTTCTCTCCAGCGCCTCCCTGTTTCACATGGAACGCGCGGACTCATGAATCGGCAGGGATGCCATGTCATGGGTACAGGTAGAAGGGCCCAGTCTATCATCTACAATAGAATGAATGGATCGTACTGTGGCTGTTTACATTTAAGTCACTTCGTCGAAGAGTTCTAGAGCACTAATGGCTACACAAAGCAAAGGACGGCATCATGGTTGTTGAGGGCCAGTGGAAGTGTCATCCGCACTGTTAAATAAGGGGGCAAAAGAGTACGAACGGGTCTTTTGGAGACTCTCACCGTCACCAGCCTGGAGCACGGGGAAATCGAATCATCTCATGCAAAGTCTTCAGCAGGCTCCATCTATAACCATACAGCATCAGCTGAGAGCAAATAGTGAACTAGGCCAAACTAGAATGGACAGGATGGAGGGCTGCTAGGACATGTTCATTTGCCGACTTGGATATTTAACTCCCAGAAGTGATGGGCATCTATAGAGGGAGCATTGGCAAAGCCGATGCAAAATCGATGAGGAACGCACGGCCTATAACAGGAATGGAGAGAATACTCCGCACCCGACATCAGGGGTTATATGTCGGCTTCCAGTCCTTCTGTTAGTCACCGGCACGGCAATTGACGGATGGTTGTTTCAATGGCTGTGAAGTGCCGAGTGTATTTACGCAACTCCTCACAATAAACTGGGTCCAGACCATCCATGATGCGGGTGGTGGCATTGAGCGGCCCGCCGAACCGCTCTCTTCCGCTCCGATTCAGTATGTGCTGTGTGCTCAGTGACTACTTCTGGTGCGGTTCTACAGTTGCATGCACTGGAACAGGGATTCGAGAATTTATGAATGACGGAACTCATCTCTAGATAACGCCCACTCAACAAGCCGCTCAGCTCGTTCCTCGTCCTGAATCTCATCCCTCAACCCCTTCAACCAGAACCAGATCGCCTCACTTTGTTCGTAAAACTCAACCCACTGCCAAAAGAAATGATCCGGCTCAAACCACAACCCATGCTCATAACGCTCTCCATCCCTCAGTCTCGGGAACAGATCCAACCACTGCGTCCGACGCAGTCGGAGCAACGCCACGTCCGTCCTCGTCACACCGAGTCCATCCTTCTTTAGGAGAGGACGAATATCCCAAACGAGACGCTTCGTACTCGCCTTCTCAGCCTTGGAGACCTGCCCGAAGCGCCACAGCAGCTGGCTAAATCCCGCCCTGAGATTTCCCGTGAACTCGAGGAGTTGCGCGTCGATCAGGTCGGTGAGCCACTTGACGAGTTCCTTCCTGAGATCCTCGCGGCCGTGGTCCCTCACAAAACACCGGTTACATCGAAGCGCCTCCAATACCTCGTCTTTAACAGGCGTCATATCCCAATTATGATACAAATCCGCATGACCGCGTAAGGGTGGAACCTCCCGCGGCTCCCACCGTGGATAGATCCCGCCGAAGCGAAACGCACGTAGTTCCTGCCATCGCGTACACCCGGCGCACCGCACGCGATATAACGTCCACGGCCTCTCCATTGCATTGTCGCGATGCATCACAAAGACCGGCGCGTTGAACGGCGGCCGCTCAATCCCCAGCGCGTCTGATACACCCGGGAAATACCGGTCCACTACCGTCCCGAACCACTCCTGTCTCCCAGTGACAATCGGCGTATTCGGTGTCCCGATTCCCTTGCCTACTCCCGAACATCCATAGAATTCCCCACGACGAAACCGACACTCAAGACACCGCCGATGTCGCCTGTTATACCCGGCCCGAACAAGTTCGATGCCGCGTGCCTCGCGGTCCAGAAGTGCATTCTCTTCAGCTTCAGTTAAGGATGCGAACGTGTGGAAGTCTATATCCTGGAACTCGACGAGGCCTGCGTCCTGGAAGTGGATCAGGCGTGCTGTGAGCAGTTGGAATGCGTCGTCGCTGTGGCTGTCCCAGACGCGGTGCGCGCCCCAGTTTTGCGTTGTTGTTATTGCGTAGCGGGTGCGGAGGGCGCGGGATTCTTCTTCTTCTTCTTCTTCTGCTTCATTATTGTCATTATCATCCTCAGTGTGTCTGTGATGTTGTTTTCGGTGGGATTTGAGGCGGCTATTTGCTGGATACGTCGGTTCCCACGACGTACACCTCCACGCCGCCGGGGATCCAGCGATCGGTTTCCGATACGCGAGTTGCGAGACCCCTTTATTCGTAAAGCACTGATACGGCAAGAGACGAAGACACGCCGTGCACGCCCAGCGATTCGATTCCCATGCCGGAGTTGTCCGGTCGGGTGTGAGCCTCCCGAGGCGCGAGAATGTAACCTCGGGTCCTCCGAATTCTTCAAGACATTCTAATGCGAGGAGCCGTTCTGCGAAGTGGATCTTCTTGGGATTTATTAGGGATCGGAAGTATTTGTTCGTTTGGCTAGTTGAGATTAGGGCTATCGGGTCGAGGTGGCGGATTATGCCGCACTGGAGTTCGGGAGGGAGCGTGTCGAGGGATACAGCTCGACGTTGATGCATAAGCAGTATTAAGAAGGTAGCTTTTGCTATGGTAAATTCCGACAGGGGGGTCTTTCAAGTGGTTATAAAATACCTCGCAAGGTGGCTGTGCCTGTGGAATCCGCTTTCGCTCAGAGGGCGGTGCAGATCGGCTAATCCGGTCATGGTAGTCGGGGAAGCTTAGGAAGGCACCTAAGAATCAAGATGGATCGCATGAATCCCTCAGTCGAGCCCTGAGGTCAATGACTCAATGCCAGTCTCCCTGAAGGAACATGTCCAGCGCCTGACCGCTGGTGGGCTTTTATCGACAGTGGTGCGGGCTTACGGTGGGCTGTGGGCCACAAGCGTGCGCACCCCACAACTAGGGCATTCTACGCAGAATCGACCGCAAGATATCCAGGTACAATACAGCGCCACGGCGTAGTAGAGTCACGGCGAGGCTCCCCTAGACGAACTGGGCGGATGGGCTGCCGGTTTTGGAACTGCCTTGTGAATGATTTTGGTGTGTGCTGGTAGCATGCCACCGGCTTGCGGATCAAGCATTGTTTATCTGATAGGTGTCGCGTGAGATGGCCATGAGATTATACTGGTCTACATACCTACTCCTAATTTCTATCATTGGGCTGACTGAATATCTCGCTGAAAAGATCGGTCGTTAGTTGGTGATGCAGATGAAACTTGAAACATCCCTTGTAGTTATCAGTACAAAGGGCATAAACCACCGGAGACGCAAATGATACTTGTAGAGAACAGCTTCTTTATGATACAGTATTTAAAGATCTGACAGGTTTCACCACGTCCTTATCCATCCCTTGGTGTTTGTGTCCTGGAACCTCTTCCAATGACACTTACCATCTTTCCGCTTGTACATTACAGGTTGATATATCTTTCTAAACGACGACGACTTGGCCAGCAAGGAGTTCATCAAATATACCAATGATGCCAAGCCATTTATTCAACCGATATCACTTGCCCAGTCGACATACTAGCGAATTTGGAGACGATTCGACGACGATACCCCCCACTAAAAGAAAACGAAGACCCAACACGGACCACGAGTACCGACGAGATATAAACAAACGCATCCGGTCACGCCTCCCAGGTTCGCAACCTGGGCGCGGGGACAACGCCGGGCGATTCAGGAAAATCCCACCCGCGGTCATCGTTATTATCGCCAGACTGCTAGGGTGTCGGGATCTATGCGCCTTGCGATGGGCATGCCGATACTTGCGACACAGCACCCTCCATTACTTTGAGTCGAAGTACTCGATTCAGACAGTGCGGACTGATTTCTCGAAGAGGTCGCTGAAGAGGTTCCAGGACTTGTGCAGGCACAAGGAGCTTGCCTGGAAGGTTGAGACACTCATCATATGTAATCCACCTGGAACGAGCTTTGGGGACGGGTTTAGCTGGAGGTTCAACAAGCCAAGGTCACGGAATGATTCGCAGCACTTGCTGCCCATGCAGGGCGCAGTCCACGCATGGCAAGCTGTGTTCCGGCACATGGTCAATTATCGAAATGTTGAGATAATCGGCACCAGCGCGGAAATGGGCGATTCCCTTCGCGGCTACGGCAAAGCCCTCTCAGCAAGCGATGCTATCATGCTGGTCTGTTATGTTATCGCCAGAGTCCAGATCCCACTGCAGACATTCTGCGTCGACTTCTCCATGGTCCCCGGGGACCACGACTTAATCCCCTGTATCCACCCACGGCATGTGTCCCACGCGTTTCTCAGACGATCCCCCGACTTCCTCGCCGCGTGGTCGAATACTCGGTCACTGATTTTAAGGGGCGCACTGCGCGGTGACCTTTTTGCCGGGCTGATGATGCATACCGGACGACTTGAGAAACTCGAGCTCACCAAGTGCTGGTGGCCCGACTTGGGCAACACATTTCACGTTCTGAAACTCCTCGGGCGCTCGCTTCAACTACGTGAATTTCGCCTAGAATGGTCCGATGCGAGTCAGCATGCCCTAGCGACGTTACTAAAGCAGGTCAAGCCGAGTCTTCGCAAGCTGTATCCTGGACATCTCAAGTTGCGATGGGGAAGCTGGATACCGATCCTCACGCAGCTGAGAGCTCGAAATACCACTATTCTCGAAGAGATTAGTCTCATCGAGCTCAGCTCTGTGGGTTTTGTGAAAAGCCAGCTTCATTTTCCACGTCTTTCGTCGAACGCTGTTGTGGATCCCGAGACCGGTTCGGAGGTCACGTACTCGTCTAGAGTTGTTGGAGGGGGATTTGGACGGTGCCTGAATACGGGTATACGTTATTCAGGTCCTCGGATGGATATTGCGCTGCAGAGGTTGCCTGATTGGGGCCAGGAAGCTTCATTTAGTTAGCGTCAGTCGTGAGGATTGTTTGTAGCAGGCTACATAGTTATGTATTCTAAGGCTTTTCTTCTTCTCCAATGTAAGTACTTTAGTATACTATAGTCTGGCAAGGGAATCAAGCATAGCTGGTTGACAGTAAAGCGTCGGCATTGTTGAGAGAGGAGCCAAGGAAGGCAGATAACCTCTCGTACACGACCCTCTCGCCTCATTTCGAACCTCTGCTTCAGCTTCCGCATCCTTCTCATGATCCTTTGTGGTGATAGAGAAGCAGTTCGGTGCAAGAGGATGCCTTCGCCATTCCTTTCAGGCTTCCCTACAGTATTGCCCGGTCTAGATAACCTTACTGCATCATATCTTCCTCAGGATCGTTACAACACGAACTTCAGAACTAGACAAAAATAGGTCCTTGACCTAAGCCATACAAACAAGGTTACTTGGAACTCTCGATTAGCAATCGGCAGTGAAAGGGCGGCTCTAACCAACAATGAGCGGAACACGTCAACGGGGAACAAAAGAAAACGGTTCTCGTCGAGACACCGAGTTCATTGTGTGTCTGTGGTTTGTAACGGCTTTCAAGATGCCTTTATGTCCTCCGCCACAGACTTCGTTCTTCGGCACCTGGAGATCAGACTCCTCTTCGCCTCTTTGGGTAATTCAGTCCCATAAGTACACTCGCTCGCCCCGAATATAGCAAGTTGACTATTTGCCTGCTTCTCAGCTTTAATTTTCTACTATTATATCCCACAGTGTACAGAGTCTCACATTTATATTAACAACACACTTCATTCATCACCATGCATTCTCTCAAGAGAAAGATCGATGCCGGTCAGGAATACGTCCGGGATATGACCAAACGCATCAAGCTTCGTCTATCAAAACAACGCCGAGGCGCCGGACGCTTCGACATCCTCCCTTCAGAAGTAATCCACATCATTGCCACGTCCCTGGACCGCGAGGCGATGTGCGCTCTCCGGGCAACATGCCGCTACCTCCGGAACTCGACGCAATACCACTGGCAGCACAACTACTCCGTGCACACGATCCGCACGGACTTTTCCAAGCATTCCCTGAAACGGCTGCAGAAACTGTGCAAGCATCGTGAGCTCGTCCTCAAGGTCGAGACCCTGCTCATCCAGGAGCCCCGGCGGACAGTCTTCGGGAAAGGCTTCAGCTGGAAACGCGGTAACTACGGGGGATCGTCTGAGATGCTTCGGTACGACCAGGACGCAGTGCGCGAGTGGCAAGCCGTTTTCTCCAAACTCATCAACTGCCGCTCCTTCATCTTCCACGCAGCCCCCGAGGCGCACAGACCGACCCCCAATCTCACGGCAACAGACGCCCTCGTCGTCCTCCTCTACATCCTCGCCGGCTCCGACATCCCCGCGGAGTCCCTCTTCGTGAAATTCGACCGCCTCTACGGCGCCCAACGCGAGTCAAGCGGCGTCGACCCCGAACGCCTCTCCGCGCACGAGATGCTCGCCATCCCCGGATTCCAGCACGCCTGCACAAGCATCCACACTCTAACCATTACCGGCGCCATGCGGAGAGGAGAGAGCATATTCGCCTCGATGCTCCCGTACACCAGGGCCCTCCAGCGCCTCGTCGTCCGCCACTGCTGGGACCGCGAGTCTGCGCCGCTCTCCACCGCACTAGGGGACCTCGCGCGCGAGCCCGCTCCGCGCTTCCACCTGCGTGAATTCGAGTATTCGCGCAGCCTCTTCGATCGGACACACATCCCGGGCACCGACACGACAGAGCACTTCACGACCTTCCTCGCGTCGCAGAACGAGTCGCTGCGCAAGCTCGTGCTCGGGCCGTTGACTGTCTTTCGGCAGTCCGTCGACCCCGTCCTCGTCTCGCTGCGGGATAATAATGCCTCGCTTGAGGATATCACGATCCGCGATCTGCAGTGGTGGCCCAATCGGATGCGCCTCCGGTTCCCTGGCATCGAGAGGAACCCCGTTGTGGATGAGCAGCTGGGGACGCGGTTTGAGTATTCTGATCGCGTGGTTGGCGATCGCACGGACCGCACGCCTGTTATGATGGTTCGCTATGCGGGGCCCAGGATGGATCTTGCACTGAAGCGCCTGGTTGCTGATGCGGTGCATGAGTGAGGGGGGAGGAGGGCGCTCCCGTGGTGGGTGCTAGTATGATCTGCGGCCCTTTTAGGTATTTACGCATTGTTCCTATTGCTGGGTTGTATATAGCTTTGTTTCTTCATATCGCGGAGTATATTTTAGGCGTGATTGCTGTAGAAATTTACAGTGATAACTACTGTTGCCATTTGCCCATACTACAACCTGATATACACCACTGCATGTCCTTCTGGTAGAGGAAATCGATCTTCTCGCCAGGTTAGCCGCATCTAATTATGTCACATTGGCATACCTGAAATTCAGATATGAATCCTGTCCTAGAGTGACTTGCTGCCACTACCACTGCGCACCCCCCGGCGCCTAATGTCATCTGCTCTCCATTTATCGCCGGCTAACTGTGGGATTGCGCAGCAAACATTATTATTACTATCATGAACGTGTTGAGAATCTAGTTCGCCTTCTGGAATGCGAGAAAGTTGACTATATGCAGAGAGTCTGATTCGGCGTGACTTGGTCGCGCGCGCGGCAGGTATGAATCAGGGCTGGGGGTATGTAGTATGATCAGATCAGGGAGTGCCCATTCGACAACCTTCAAGTTCCATGCTGGGAGGTTTCAGTAGCCCATAGAAATTTAAGGCCTGGGCGCCCCTTTTATAACAATGCCCGACACGCTCGGTACGTCAGACCGCACACAGTCACACAGCCCTTGTGTGTACATTTCTCCTCGGGTTTTGCCACAGCCGGGCCGGGCGGGTGGCTCGCGCCCACGCGCCCCTCGGGTTCCGGCTAGGCTCCAGCATATAAACTCGGTTCTCGTCCCCAACTCCGTTTGAGGCTTGGTGGAAATCTGCACAATAGATTGGGAGAGACATGTGCACATAATTGGGTATTTCCGTCGCAAAGTGCTCGCAGGGCTCGATTTGAACTGACGCGAGGACGGTTCTAGGGTCTTCCGATTGGGCGCTGGCAAGTACATACTAGGTATGGATAGACAGGATCACCTTGACTTTGGGCATTCCTCCATTGGCTGGCAGGTAGTTAGATAGGCCCAATGTATATAGGGAGGATGTAGCGTAACCCGATTCCGAGTGCACTGCGCAGCATTTATGACACTCTTAGGCACAAAATAAGCGAACCTCCTTGTGATGCCCAGACGAGGCTTAGCCCGGCAAATCCCCACCCGAAACCCGGAATTATGCCCCCGAACAACCAAACCCCCCGACGCATATCTCCGAGCCCGCTTGCAAACAGCTTGTGCAGCCACAAGCGACATCAACTTGATGGGAAAGGGGGCATTTGTTGCGACCAAGCGTCACCCGAAAACCCAAATCGCAAGCGCAGATCAGGGTCCACGAATCATGGCGCTAAAAACGTGGTGTGCCTGGGCTAGGGCCCAGCTGGGTCGACTGGGTTTGCGGGTTTACGGGAGCCGGCGGGTGCTTGGCTCACGCTGCTTGGCGCTGCACTGCCTCTGTCCACCTGCACGCGAGGTCTGGCCCGCTGGCATGCTGGACTTTGGGTACGTACGATGGGGGACAGGGGGAGGGGATTGTATATATGCTTTCCGCGTCCCATCTTGGGGTGTGGGATAATTTATGATTAAAGATCTGCTTGCGCAGCACAACTGGTAGAATATTACCAGCACTCTTAGCAGTATATCGGGTATACAACATCTTCACGGTTCGTCTCAAACGTTTATGCACATTCTGCGCCAAGGCTAATCTTCATGATAGTTGATCCCTCGCCTCGATACCCATACAGCCTGCCAAACCAACCTCTTCCAGCCCAAAATGTGTCCAGCATCAGACCTCGGTTCCGAGATCCGCCGCCGACTACACATTCGCATGTCGCGATCACGACCAAGAGACGGAGCCGAGCAACCAAAATCCACATGTACAGCTCCTTCGATATACAGCGACACGGATCTCGACACTCGTGCGCAGATCAATGAACTAGAGATTCTCCAACAACGACATCGCGATATGCAGACCGAACTCGATGGCTACAAGCAACGCGTGCGCGAGCTCGAAGAGCTGTGTCGGGATCTTCAGGTTACATACTTGGTGAACTCGCTGGAGGGTAATGAGTCTCGGGGCAGACTGCAAAGTCCGTGTAGTCGGTGCGACAAAAGGAAGAGGCGCAAGTCGGCGGATAGTCGGCAGTGACGGTACTGGACGGGGAATGTGTCTTGAAGTGATATTTTAGCGAAGTCTTTGTATTAGCATGGGCGTTTGGAAGGATTGGAATCTATTTCTTGTCACGTTTTGATTTTGCTTGCACAGAATAACAATTATAGCCAGCGACTGAACCTGGCTGAAAAGATTTCGTCTCCATTACAGCCGTTAATGTCCGCCCTCCTGCGTAAGGAAGACACGCAGGCCTTGACGCGAGCCCACGGCTCTTTGGCCGAGATACTTGGCAATGAGCACCCACAAATCCTGAAACAGGTACCACAGGAGGAAGATACCAAGCCCTCGGGCGCGAACCTTGGCGACTCGAAGATACATTGTGGAGCAAACTGCAGATGGAGATGGAGGCGCGATCCATGGGTCCTCCCACCACAACTTGGCAATACGGCGGTGCAAAGAGGGCCCGTTGTTGAGACTGTATAAGAGCTCTGGTACATCACATCCAGAATAACACATATTTCGACGACATTGTTCAAAGCATAGTCTATTCTCCATCGTCCACTCTTCCTACAAACTACGCCCATTGCACCGCATTATACACCCAACTTCCCACCTCACGCAAACAATACCAGACAAGGAAAATGGCGCTCAGCCACGGCCTCATCGTCTTCCTCATCCTCCTCGGCTGCCTCGCCTCCGTCGCCCTCCTCGCCGCCGTGCTGAAGCCATTCAGACCGGAAGAGAGCCTTTTGCGACGGAACATCCCACCGGAGCAGGCGGTCTATATGCGAGGGGTTCGGCAGGCGAATTTACGTTGGTTGGACTATGTCCGTAGGGCTGGGAGGATGAGGCCGGATACCAGGGTGAGTTGCTTCTACATGTTGCGCGAGTGGGCGACAGGAATTTGCGAGGCTAACCGGTTCGTTCGTCTAGACGGATATAGAGAGCTTGAATGACGAGGGGTTCCGGGGTGGGTAGGAAGCTGCAGTCATCACTCCCGATGTTCTTCGCAAGGATTGTGGCGGATTACATCTTACAATAGCGGTCATTGTTGGTTCGGGTATTTCATGGGTGGTTGAGATTGGTTAGAGGGAGTTCGGGACGGAGTTCAGAGGCTCTTAGACTATCCAATGACTTTAGACGGACTCAATGCTACATATGCAACACGCTTCACCTCCTATTTAACCGCCGGTGGGAACAAAACACCGCCAGTATCGGTACATATAAAGGTTTGGCGTGATGGACTAAAGTGCATGTCCAAGTGTACATACCCACTCTGCAAGCGCCGAGGAGCGATTTTTCATTCAGCTTTTCAAGGCGTACAAAGAAAGTAGATGCCCCGCACAAGGCAGACCCCAGTTCAACGACAACGGCCTCGTCGGGACCTCCACTGTGGTTGAAGGTGCAGTGCGAGATTGTCAGGGCGCCGTATCCCGCATCCCGTATTCCGTATCTCGGCGATGGGACGACAGTGGATCACGCTAAGCGATGATAGTCGATACTAGTCCTGTAGTCGTCCAAGAAGAGCGTCAAGATTGTTTCAGTCCTGCGCCTCAGGGACCACCCTGGGTTCTTTTCAGCCTTGCCAGGGCCCAGGGGCAGATCCGTGAAGAATGTGTTTCTTGACGACGTTTCTGCGCCCGGTTGGTCTGGGTTGTGTCTCGTGCGCACCTATGCACGCGTCAAGGGGCTGATGTTGGAGGCAGGAGTTAATTCTAGCGATCTATGGGGGTATTTTTAGGGAAGAAGCACAGAACAGGACAATATCAAGGGATACATAGCTAAAGTAGGAATATTTTGGGGTATCATTCATCAATTGCATTCTATACTATACACTAGATATACAAGAACTACACTGTCTCTAGACCAAACCAACAGTCCGCAGGGGATACGCCATCGCAGGCCGAAACCTCTCGGGCAAAGACGACGCAACGGCCGCAATGATCCGCGCCCCCCACTGCCCACACCACCACAGCGCGCGCGACTGATCCAGAACCACCGCATAATGAGCCAGAATGACCAGCGCAATCGGGTTGCGCCTCGTCACGAGCCCCAAGAACTCGTCGTCGACGAAATTCGGCCACACGAATAGCCGTAGATTCCGCCGCAGTCTGTATGAGGTCGTGTCGGCGACGAGGGTCGCGGCGCGCGTATTCAGCGCGCGCACGGCCTCTGCGTCGTCTGCGCTATCAATCCACGGTTGCAGATTCGTCACGGCGTCGACAAGCTCGTCGTCACCTGGGTACCCGTCGGAATCGATAAAGACGTCTTCGTCGACGACCCAGCGGTTCTCCCGCTTCGCGTCGACGATGGGTTGCGCGGTGTCCTTGATCGCGCGGTTCGCCTTAATGAGGATGAGGATCTGCACGATCTCGTCGACGACCGTCTCCTCACGGTCCGTCTTCTCGTTGCGGTCGAATTGCGCAAGTGCCAGTGCGTAGATGGCCACGAGCGAGTGGAAGGCTTGGATCTCCTCGCAGTTTTCTTCGGTGATGTTCGTGGCCTCCAATTGGAAGGCGGCCATTGCGTCCGAACAGCCCTGTAGGATGAATGCTCGGTGTCGCTCCGTGAACTTGGGCGACTTTGTCAGGGAGAGGTGCAGGGCGGAGAGGATGAGGAGCATATGCATGAAGAACTCGAAGCGCGTGGCGGCGCCGACGAGTTCGTCGCGGAAGACGCGGTGGAAGCCCGGGCTTATGTCGAATGAATCCGAGACATTGACGATCCAGTGGTGCATGAGCTCGAACTCCCAGAATGTAAGCGACGACCGTGGCTGGTGTGGTTTATGTGCCAGGGAGAGCGAGCTCGCCACCTCAGGTGCAGCCACAGCCACAGCCACAGGCGCAGGCGCAGGCGATGCGGATGCTGAGTTCGAGGAAGCGGCCGTCGCCCCGGGCGAGATATCTTGTATCATACCCCCCTGCTCCTGCCCACGCGCCCGGCTGGTTGCCCCGGGTGGCTTTCTCGGCGGATACGCACACGGCACGTCATACCGCACGCAGGTGCTGCAGGTGGGCCGGGCCTCATCGCACTTGACGTGTTTCTGCTTGCATCGGATGCAGCCCTGTCGAGATTTCGTGTGTGGCCGCCGCCGAGCTTGTTGAGTCGACGCCGACATGGTGCAGGGCGGACCAGGGTGGGAAGGCGCCACGAGATACGGAGTACGGAGTACGGGGAACGGGGTACGAGATACGGGCTCAAGTCAAATTCAATCAAAAGCGTAGAATGGATCTGCCTAAAATCTAGGGGCGTTTTGCCTGCTTACTAAGTGCTGCACCGATCGGTACGCTCCCGACTGGGCGGATCCATGGACTGGACATTCCCACGATGGCTGCATTACTGCGCCGCATACCTCATCCCGTCGACGGTCTGGTACGGCTGCAATGACGCAGCAGGGGCCGTCTGAGTCCTGGCGATGGTTTCGCGCTCAGATTGGACCAGCACGTTTCCAGCGCAGCACCCGGAACCCCAGCAGTCCCCACATACGCCCCTTCGATGTCGTATTGCTTGCGGAGGCGCTGTCTTTCGATGCAGAGGATCACAGGGAAGAGCCCTGTGAGGCAGCCAAAGGTGTAACATAAGCACTATCGGGATATCAGCCACATGCTTGGGTTTAGAGTGGGGCGAGGGGAAGTACAGTACCGCGGTGTTGACAGACTCTGGCTGGAGGGTTCCTTTGGATCGTTCGTGCGTTCGGCCGAAGACTACGCAGGGGCAGAAACAGGATTCGCAGGCTTGCTAGCATTAGTTGTCCGTATTCTGGTGCTCGGTTGTGTGATACTGACCTAGGCCGCAAGGTGGTACGGCACAAAAGCCATACGTCCACTCGGTTGACATCTTCTACCTCGGGCGGTGCGTCTAGTCGTCCCGGTCTCGTCTTCGGGCCGGAGCCGGCTTGCGATTGTGAGTTTGCCGAATGAGCTTCCGAACAGTAACTGAATTCTTCTCACCAAGGTGGGTTCTCGCAAAGGGTATGGAGATTCATTGCCATGCCAGCCGCCACCATGGTATAAATAACATGCCCTCCGCATACGACTTGATCATCGTGATCCTTCTGGCTCCTTTATTGAACATAGCGATGCCTGCTTCGTTCGGGCCGGACAGGGCGCTATGCCCCACAGACAGCGCAGAATACGGGATACGGCCGGCACAGCTGAACCTGATCCACAGGGTTTCAGACATGATGCCCGTAGGGCTGTAGCAGCCTAGAGATGAGATGGCCCCTTTCATATATATTAGTAGTGCGGCGGGACCCGGTCGGTAACTCTCATCAACAATCCTCAGCCAGCATGGCGTCCGAAGACAACCCGCACAGCGCCTACACCCCTTCCAAGCCCGCGGCAATCGCCTGCGCGATCGTCTTCCTCGCTCTCACCCTACTCCAAACATGGAAAATCATCAGATCGCGGAAATGGTTCGGGCTCGCCATCGTGATCGGAGGATTGTGTATGTCCCCAGTTCCCAACCCGCATCCCGCCGACCTCCATACCATCACCACCCACTAACATAACCAAACCATTGCAGTTGAAGTCCTCGGCCTCGCAGCCCGCGCCTACAACGTCGACCACCCAACCGCAAAAACCCCACTGATAATGCAAACCCTCCTCATCCTCCTAGCCCCAATCCTCTTCGCCGCGTCAATCTACATGTTCCTCGGCCGCCTAATCCGCGCCTCAGGGCACCCGCAACTCTCGCCCATCCGCATAACCTGGCTAACGAAGATCTTCGTCGCGGGAGATGTCCTGTGCTTCCTCATCCAAGCCGCCGGCGCCGCAAAGCTCGTCAACGCGCAAACAAATACAGACGCCAACAGCGACCCGAAGGAATCCGCCGACGCGCAGAAAACAGGGCAGAATATCATCCTAGCGGGATTAGGTCTGCAAGTCGCCGTCTTCGTCATCTTCGCGCTGTGCGCGGTCATCTTCCACATGCGCGTCTCATCAGCTCGATTCCGCGGGCACGTCGATCCCGCGCTGCGGCTGGGGTTCATGCTGGGCACGCTGTATGCGACCAGTCTGCTCATTACGGTGCGTAATGCGTTTCGGTTCGTCGAGTATGTGGAGGGTCAGGATGGGTATTTGCTTAGCCATGAGTGGCCGATGTATGCGCTGGATATTGTGCTTATGGCGGTTATTATGGCGATTACGCTGGTTTGGTATGGGGTTGATATGGCCGGTGCGGGGAAGGCCGAGGCTGCGGCGTATCCGTTGGTTTATCAGGAGGTTGGAGGGCCGGTTGTTAGATGAGTAGTTAAGAGCTATTGTGTGTGTTTGGTGTTGGGCGCTGGGGGGGTTATTAGAGGTTTTGATAATAGGGGGCTTTCATGTCTGCCTCCAGCGTGGACTGCGAACCTGCATATTTTGCTAGGTTGGTCGTCGGTTATAAACTTCCTTTACTCTTTACGTTAGGTGCATCACAGCAAAGCTGGGTTAGAATATAATGGTAGCTATAATATTCTCCTACGCAGTTCTGCTTGCAGTACTAGTCTCCCCATAACCTGACCCACTATCTATTCATCGTCACCGTATCTCTACGTATTAAACCCCGTCCACATCTTCAGGCTTCGTCAGATGACATCCAAACATGGATATAGCCCTCTAACGTGGCTTTTGATACTAAAGTATGGTTGTTCTTAATCGTGCCGCTCTTCGTTTCAGTATCCCTCCAGGTCTTGAGTATAGAACGTTACGGAACTCCCTACAAGGACAGGCCGGTGTAGTTTCAACATTCCCATATAGAGACAATGGCGGCAGCAAAGGATAAAGAGGGCTTCGCCCTGGGATTGCTTGTCCCTACATTGTGTCGTGGCTGTTTGTATGACACGACTAATCTTCTTATAGGACTCTAGTTATCTATCAGTAGAGGAGGGGGGGGGAGGGGGGCTTTGTGTCGTGCAACGAGTCGTCCACCGAAGCATAACAAAGGCAATATTCTATTGTCATCGAATAACGTGCAACAATGAGGTCTGAAATGTAATTATGGTGTCGAGGAACAATGGGTCTCCTTTCATTGACCGTTTGTTGTCGCTTTGCCTACACGCAATCAAAGGCTATCAGGTACGAGAATATAAAAGCGCCTCCTCCTTCGTCGTATATCATCACCCATCAACCACTCCACACTTCCATTACCATTCAACAAACACCAACTTCCACTCACCATGTCCGGATCCAAGCGTCAGCGCGTCCTCCACTACCTCAAGGCCCAATTAGGGCTCCTCACTCCCGCCGCAGGGCGCTTCGAGAAACTCCCCGGCGAGCTCGTCGAACTGATCGCAACGTCCATGGACCGGCAAACCCTTTGCACATTCCGGACGACCTGCAGCTATGCCGCGCGGTGCACCGACTACCATTTCCGGCGCGAGTACCTTACGATTTTCCGGACTGATCTCTCGACGGGGTCCCTGAGGCGCCTGCAGAAGCGTATTCAGGATGCCGAGTACGCGAAAGGGATCAGGACGCTGGTTGTTGAGGCGGCGCCCGGCGCTCTCAAGGAGCACGCGAAAGATGATACCTTTCCTGTCCTCGGCGGGTATTTCAAGTGGCTGCGGGGTGCTGACGGGCATGTTATCCTCGAGCAGGATAGCGTGAACAAGTGGTGCGATGCCGTCAAGCAGTTGCCTGAGTGTAGGTCGTTCCGGCTTGTGGGTGAGTTGCCTGCCTTAAAGGGGGCAGACTACGAGCTGCTCAGGCCGGTTGATGCCAGTCGGGTGATTCTGCACTTTATCAAGACCTTGCAGATCCCTGTCGTGTCGTTCGATGTCGGCATGGCGTGGCTTGAGGAGGTAATGAGGGTAAATAATCGGCGCCTCAATGCCAGTGAGTTCCTCGAGGATGCAACGTTTCTGGAGGTATGGTCCAGTCTGAAATCGTACACAATCAACGGAAGTATCCCCAGTTTTGGCCATGGTCTGTCTGCCAAAATGATACTGGCGGGAAAGAACCTCAGACAACTCACGGTAGGCACGGAGATGGTCCCGCGCCATGTTCTACGAGATCTTATGGCTCATGCAGGTTCACTAGCCCTAGAACAAGTTTGCTTCGACGAAACGAACATGACTACCTCGGGCGCTGACGACGCTCGCGACTTCCTTCTCAGCCAAAGCAAGACGCTCAAGAGGCTTGTGTTCGAGCATGCGGTCTGCCACGTACACTGGACTAGTATCCTTGGCCCGATGAAGAACGGTAGAGGGTTCCAAGCGCTGGAGGAAATTAGCTTTGACCACTGCTACCACTGGGACACCGATCCTCGTCTGTGGAGGGCCATCGCGGTTTCTGGAGCGAGTCGAAAGACCGCCCGGGGTAAGTATGAACTGACCAAATTCCGGTGGACGTATTCTAGTGATTCACGCGACATTTCGTTCTGGACTATTCGCGCCCCTGGTGGTCCAAAGACCGTCATGGAGCTGGAGGAGCTGGTTGACCTCTCGCGCTGGTAAACCAGAGCCAGTAAGTATTCAAAGCATTATCTCAAGCGTTCTGGAGTTCATTGCAGCTGCGCTAGGGAGTTCACTCGAAGACGACAAAAGAACTGTTAATTTACTTCCGCAGGAATAGAGCAATGCTATACATGTCTTATCATACCTTGTAACCCCGTTCCTGAGGCCTTCAGAAGTGCCACTGGCATACCGTATAAACACGCGACCCCGTATGACTCGGATAATGAGCCAGCTC
This sequence comes from Aspergillus carlsbadensis, assembly GCA_025688815.1. NCBI lineage: Eukaryota > Fungi > Ascomycota > Eurotiomycetes > Eurotiales > Aspergillaceae > Aspergillus > Aspergillus carlsbadensis. The sequence goes on from MU628179.1 coordinate 73,383, forward strand.
GTGGCTCCAATTGTTAAATCTTGGCGTAGTTACTGCGATATTTATCGAGGTTGAATCGGATGAGATTTCGACCTGCGCGCGAGTCATCCGTGTGATTTAAAGCTTCAGCGTGGAGGAGTCAAGCTCGTACCGAGGCTTGGAGTCGTATGCTAACTGTTCAGTGGAACATGCCCTGCGGTGGTATTTGAAATTTGGCTGTTCAAGTATCGTCCTAGACAGAGTATAAAGGGCAAGGCCAGACACGCCCGACAGGTGAGCAGGATGATATCACAGAGGGCCCGAATCAGCCTCGAATCAGGGTGCTCCGGGCCTTTGCAAGGCCTCTCACTTGTGACTTCTTCCGACTTTGACCTGTATATGGGCCACATTGGGTCGCGGCGGCAGTTTTGCAGGCGGCTGCCTGTATTGGAGTAGGTTGGGATTGCTGCAGGGACTGAAAGGTTGCGAGAGAAGGTGAACGCCAGCTTCACACCCGATGAGACCGGCGTAGCGAGAACGGAAGGTGCGGTGGGATTTCTCGCTGAAGACGGACGGTGCCAAATCCACCCGTGACCCTGACTGCGAGCTGGAAGGCGCCTCAGGGCTCGAAAATACACAAGTCATGCGACAATGATCAAAAGCTTTCAAGGTCCGATCCAATTGATGCCGCCTTGGGTGCGCCCGTGAGTCGGTTGTCTGAATAGCTTCTCCGGCTGGACCAAGATCTCATCTCGACATGCAACGCACGCAACTAGGATTCTCCTGCTAGAGGCGCTATTGATATCACAGGGATGGTATTCGCTCGTATGCTACCGTTGATAACAGCATGGAAGACAATACAAGGTCTCCAACCGAAGACGAGATACTTTATAGAGCCTCCGGATGCGTTTGGGACGGGCGCAGACCACTTCTTCTCACTAGTGATGGCAAGTAAAGAGCTTGAGTGTAACATTCTTGCAATGAATGCATCTAGAGCGCCTGTTTCAAATGGTTCCAATCTACTCCTACAGGTGAGCGGCTCGGCGTCAGAATCGGGTCCGTCATTGCCCAGTGTCTAGTTGTACACTATACGCCCGACTGTTTACCGATTTACACGCTAGTATAGCCCTATTATTTCCCACGCAGCGCATAAATTCTCCGAGGTGGCGTTTGTAGAGTGGAATATTCCAAATCGCGGTTGACCGTTTACGCTCAAGATAATCACCCCCATTTGACCAAGTAACAACAGCTTGTAGTGACTTAGCTCTGAGCATGGCCCAACATGGGCGAGGTCAGGTTGCGCAGCCTGGGACAGATGTGATGTCATCACACTGGAGGCTATATGGGAGTCCGTTATATGAGCTTGGCTGCGTTATCTATTTTTGTAGGATCTCGAATCTCAACATTGTTAACTTCGGTCCCAGCTTACGACAGGTGTTTCTGAACCGGGAACGGGGGCTTTCTACTCCATGAAGCTCCCTGTTTTACTTTATCCTGTATCTTGTTGCCCGATGTGCGTTAACTCGTAAGGGTAAGTTCCTTGCCGTTCCTTGTAGATGAACCCCTCAGTCCAAGCGAGCTGTGAGCCGTCAATGCCCGGTGCAAGGCAGAGACACAGCAAACTAATGATACGTCAAGTTCGATGACGGCGTGGGGGCCATTTCAACCAGTCTTGTACCTCGCTGCCCCGGAGAAGAAACACTGTGGGGCATCGTAGATTCCAAGCTGTCGTCACACCAAACCACTTTGGGTATTATCCAGCGCTGGCCAATCAAAGCACCGCATTCACGAACAGTCCAGGCCGATGAGGTCAATTCCAGCACAGCAACCGATGATCCACGCCATTGATGTCAAGCACTGCCCAGGTCCGCCCCGGAGAATATCTCAGATCGGGTCTAGGGGCGCCTGGCAGAGCCAAAACGAACAGCAGCGCCTCAGGAACGATCCGCGATCGGCTGCTGGCGCAGTCCAGGGCTGTATGGCGCCATGGCTCTACAGACGCGGCACTCGTCACTGCCTCACTGGGTGGTTATAAGATGGCGGGTTTCTCCAGGTTTGGATGGGATCACAAGCTTCTAGCTATACAAAACATTTACAATGCGGGTACAATCTTCTCTGGCTCTGGCATCGATATGCCTTCCAGGCGCGTTCGCCAACCTTCTTGCGCCCACATACCCGCCTCCAAAGGACATCAGCAGCAGTGAAAGTGCCGTTGCTGGTGCGTGGAGGAACTTGACGACGCGACTGGAGCGAGGTCTACACAGCCGGTCCAACTCGACTCTATCGGCACTCAAAGATGTCACTTTCTCAATCGGCCTGTTCTCGCCCCATGACTCTGGGGCCACCGACCTCCAGTACCACTACACCTCTCCCGAGGTCCGCAACGCCACCAATGGCACAAACAAGGTCGATGCAGACAGCATCTATCGCGTCGCTAGCGTGTCGAAGCTCGTCACCGTCCTCGCTGGCCTTGTCGAGCTAGAGCCCGCAGACTGGGAGCGACCTCTCTCTGAACTCTCCCCAGCACTGGCCGAATCTCTCCGTGAGCACTCTGGAACACTCGACCCCGTCTACGATACGCAATGGGATGCAATCACCCCCAGCGCCCTCGCTGCCCAGCTCGCAGGCGTCTCCCACTACGGCCAGCCGTGGACTGAAGACATCCTCCCCTTGTACGCCTTGGGTGTTGCAACCAACACTTCAGACCCAGACTATGACCCCGCTGCATATGCCCTTCCATACGTCGACCTGACTGACCCCACCAACTTATCCCCATGCTCCAACCTCGAGGGCACATGCACACCCGAGCAATACTCCGAAGGCGTCGCACACAACCCACCCATCTTCCTCCCCTGGTCCAGCCCCGCCTACTCGAACAACGGACTCACCCTCCTCGGCCTCGCAATCGCCAACCTAACCGGCAAATCCATGCAAGAAGTCTACCAAGACGCCATCTTCGACCCACTCGAAATGTCCTCGTCATATTCCACAATCCCACCAGACTCTGAATCCGCCCGCTTCGTCGTCGCCGGAAACCCCACCACGGGCTGGGCCATCGACAACGGCCTCTCAACGCCCTCAGGCGGCATCTTCTCGACCCTAAACGACCTAAACAAATTCGGCATCGGCGTCCTAAACTCAACCCTCATCTCGCCCCTGCAGACCCGCCGCTGGATGAAACCCCTTTCCCACGGCGCAAGCCTGCACTACTCCTCCGGCGCGCCCTGGGAGATCTACAGATACACGGATCCCAAGAGCGGGATTGTGACTGATATCTACACGAAGCTCGGCGATTCGGGCGCCTACGGGAGTATCTCGGCGTTCCTGCCGGATATCGATGCTGGGTTTAGTGTTATCACGGCGAGTTCGGCGGCGACTCGGAGTAATTTGACGCTTGCGCTTATTCAGGAGATTGTTGATACGGTCCTTCCTGCGTTGAATGTTCAGGCTGCGAGTGAGCTTGAAAAGTACGCGGGCACGTATACATCCACGGATCCCAACCTCAACACATCCATCACATTCGCGTCCGCGAAAACACCCGCTGCCCCGGGCCTCGTGATTACAAGCTTCATAAGCAACGGGAGCGACGTCTCGCCACTGCTTCCATCCCTCCTAGGAGGCGTGGACCGGAAACAATACCGTCTCCGTCCCGCAATCATAACCCCCGAGAAAATCGCCTTCCGCGCCGTGACGCCGCCAACCCTGGTTCCGTCTCGCCCGGGCGATAACTCGAAACTGTTTACGGGGCTTTATGATGTCAATGATTGGTTGACGGTTGATAGCCTGACATATGCGAATCGGGCTTTCGGGGAGTTTGTGTTTGGGCTTGGTGGGGATGGAAGTGTGCAGGGGGTCGAGCCGGTTGCGTGGAGGGTTAGCTTGGAGAAGGAGTGATAGTAGGGGGTGTGTATTATGATTTGCATTATAGACTACTGTTTTGTTTTTGATATGGCCTCCCGCCTTAGCGGCTAATGAACTGGTTTGATTCTATGCTGTCATCATCGGCTTTATTGATGGTCATCGATTTGAAGAGAGCGCAGAAAGTAGACTAAATTCAGTCTCTTAATCACCACGTAGCAGAACGTCTAGTATCAGTGTCTTGGGACATGTATCTAACAGTCTTGTCTTTGCTCGGTGAGATTCCACCCTGTTAGTCGGCTGCTTGCCTGCCACGTATAGCAGTTGCTTTCAAACCATTGGCCCACTTTGCCGAGGGAACGCCGGAGATATATTAACAAGCGTTTCTACTAGATCACCACAACCACCTAAGAGCCTATGAGTAAATATCAATATAGGGTGCTCTAATATGCTCTCCGATAAATACAGTGCAAGCCCTTCATTGCCACAATTGTGTAGGTGATGATCATGGCAGAGGCGAAGCGATCGCTCTGTCCTCACGTGAGCGGCTGAGATGCATGCACAGCCTCACGCGTCTCGAAATAATCAGCAGCTTACGCCGTCGCCAATCATTGATCGCCAGGACCCTGATGGCGGAGTCTTCCTTGGCTGCCAGTTCGGAAGATGAAGAGTACCTTTATATAAACAGGGGAGTCAGTCTCGCCAGAGCCGCCGTTTATCTCTTCCAACAACAACAACAACAACAACAACAACAACATCCTGTCAACATAAGCGGGGTCTCCAGAATCAATGGCCGAAGCACTGGGCGTCGCCGTCAACATCGCCGCGGTCCTCCAACTGGCGACGGAAATCGCCCAACTCAGCTACAATTATGCCCGCGACGTGAAAAATGCCCCGAAGACGCAGAAGCAGTACCTCCAGGAGGTGTCCGCGCTCATGGAAGTGCTCTTCCGGGTTGAGCAGGCGATCCACGATGCAGAAAGCACAGATCTCAGTCTGTTACCGGAGCGGCCGCCGTCCGTGAGTGACGATACGTTAATGGACTGCTACAAGGCACTTTCGGGTCTGCAGTTCGATTTGCAGAAACGCAGGTCCCGCTTCTTGCAGCCGTTTCATGAGAAGGAGTGGCGGGCGCATATCGACATGTTGCATAAATTCCGGTCGCTCTTTGCGGATTTCCTTGCGTCTTGTATTCTGGTTACGGGGAGTGCGACGTATAAGAAGGTCTCGCTGTTGAATCAGGAGCAGGATCGGAGTATTCTCCTCACGTACCTACCACCATCAACCACTACAGTCCGGCAGAGGCCCGCCCCGTGTCCAGGGACGGGAGCCGCGTTTCTCAAGCAGGACGCGGTCCAGGAGTGGATTGGGAGATCCTCGGATTTCCTTTGGTGCTATGGGCCTCCGGGGGTAGGGAAGAGCTGCCTTGCGTCTCTCGTCATTGACGACCTGCTGAGAAATCGTGTACCATCGGAGTGCCCCGTCGTCACGTTCTTCTGCGACTTCTCCTCGCAGGACCAGCAGAATACACTTAACATCTTACATCATCTCCTACGTCAAATCATCGAACAAGGAACCCCCGAAATGCTGACAACTATCAAGGAAGCATGCAAGGACCCCGGCAAACTCCAGAACGCTACCGAGGTCGCGCAACTTATCGCAACTGCCGGACTGTCGCAGCCAATTCACCTGGTGGTTGATGCATTGGATGAAATTAGAGACCCGACTGCGCTTCTGTCCCATCTGTCGTCGTTTGCCTTGACTGGGATGAGCGTTCTCGTCACGAGTCGGGATTTGCCTCATATCCGGAAGAAAATGAAGATGGCTGCTCATATTGAGATAGTGTCCGATCCACGGGATCTGAAGCTATATGTTGAATCCCGGTTCCGTGATAGTGACTTCGCCGAGGACGTTGAAGAGGAGCCTAGTCTGATAGACGATGTGGTGGCAAAGTCCGGCAACCTGTACGTATCATTAGGCTTCATCGCGAGCCTCACCAATACTGACACGCGACAGATTCCTCCTCGCAAGACTGCTGCTCGACGACATACTGGAACTCTCATCAATCAACCAGATCCGCAAAGCGATAGCGAAACCACGGGGCAGCCTGGAACAGGCATTCGAAGCAACGTTGGACCGCATCGACGCTCAATCCAAGACACGCAGCTCGTTGGCACGGCGATTACTTGGATGGATCACGTTCGCAGGTCGCCGGTTGAAGATGGGCGAGATTATTTGTGCGTTTGCGGTGGAAGATGAGGATGAATTTGACCCTGGTAACGGGCCGAATCCTGATGTTCTGCTTCGGTCGTGTCTTGGGTTGGTTGTTGTTGATCCCTCGGACAAAACTGTTGGTCTTGTGCACACGACCGCTTATGAGTTCTTCAAGGCGGGCAAGATTTCAGAAATGGAGACTAACATGGACATCGCGGGTACATGTTTGCGGTATCTCACTATGAAGCACTTGGCCGAGCCATGTACAAGTGCCACGCATTTGTCGCAACGGCTGAGAGAAATGCGTTTTCTCGAATACGCTGCAACGTACTGGGGGCGCCATATTTCGAGAGTAGACCCCAAGGAGGAGTTGGCACAGTTGATTCTGAACCTCTTACACGACCACGGTCTCCGAAATAGTGCATTCCAAGCCCTCCAATATCGAGACGACCTTTCAGATGAATCGCTTGCAGAGCAGATCTTCCAGTCCATGCCAACTGATGAACGGGCACTGCATATCGCTGCCTACTGGGGTCTCACGCACACGGCTGAGACCCTCCTGGCAACAGGGGAAGTTGTTACGTCTCTCGACTCGCATAAGTGGACGGCTCTCCACTGGGCCTGTTCTAGGAATCATGATACGCTGGCAGAGATGTTACTGCGAAATAAAGCTGACCCAAAAGCAAAAGATATCCAGGGATGGACCCCATTATTCTGGGCTGCGTTTGTGGGCAACTCGAATATGGTACGGCTTCTACTAGACCATGGCGCAGACCACCTGGCCAGGAGCAGTCTAGGCTGGACGGCGTTGCACTGGGCGGTTTCGAGCGGACACTCCGAGTGCGTCAAGGTACTTCTGGAACACCATGCGCAATCCGAGCCCGAGCAGCCACAGTTCCACCAGATGAGCGTCGAAGAAGTAGTGGCGTATGCAGAAAGCCTTCTGCCACTAGAAATCGCAGCGGACGGCAACGACGCGAATATCTTCGACCTACTAGTCCAGCACCTCCAAACACCAGGCGGCGAAGTCGGAGACGCGCAATTCAACACAATCTGGTCGACCTCGGGATTCGATTCCCCAATCTCGATGAACCCCTGGAGAACGCTGACAAAGGGCGAACAGCACTATGGGCGGGAATACTCTGTGCCGACATTGAGCCCGTGGAATGTAAACGGGCCGGGTGGGTATCGCGCTGATCCGGTGACCTGGAAATCCGTCCTCCTGCTCTCCGCGATTCGAGATGAGCAGCTGGCTTCTGTACAGTTGCTTATTCAGTCAGGCGCCGATGTGCAGTATGGGAACGTCCTCCGATTTGCGGCGTGCCGCGAGGATCCCCGGTTTGTGGAATGCCTGCTCAAGGCTGGCGCGGATCCGAATGAGTATGACTGGGAGGGTCGAACTGCATTACATGATGCCGTGCTGAACGGGTTCATCGATACAATCGCGGCCTTGATTGATGGTGGTGCGGACGTTAACCAGCCCATGCGCGATGAGGCGAAGACACGAAATACGTGGAGGCGCGGCATGTACAACACGCTGGATGGCTCGACGCCGTTAATCCAGGCTTGTGGATTCAGCTTCTTCGACCCTAAATCAGAGCTCGCGGTCAATATCGCTCGCCTTTTGCTCTCTCGTGGGGCGGATGCTGCTCTGCAAGATTCATCGGGGATGACGGCCTTGCATTATGCAGTCATGCGACCGTATCCGGCGCTAATCAAGTTACTTATTGACGCTGGCTGTCCCTTGGATATTCCTGAAGAGGACGGTCGTCTGCCTATTCATATTCTCGCAACATGTCAGGATAAATATCTCTCGGAGTCTGATCTCCGAGAAACCATCAAGCTCATCCTCGGTGCAAATCCTTCTGATACCGCTAGAAGTCTTCTAAACACACCAGCAATCGGTCGGCAAGGAATTCGCAGAAAGGATTCCAACTTGGGAGATACAAGTAATCCCACAGAGGCAGAGCTTGCGAAGGGCCGCACGCCGATGCATATCGCGCTGAAGAATAATCGATGGCGAGTCGCTGTCTTCTTTTACGAGTTCGGAGCGCAGATTCCCAGGGATTTGGAGTTGGGACCCATACTCGCGTCAGCTGCTGAGGATCTCGATGTGAATGTGGTCGACTTACTCCTTGATCATGGTGTGAAAGCACGGGATTCACTTATTCCCGACCTGGTGTCAGCGTTTATTACGAAATGTAAAGATGGATACAGGCCAGATGATCGGCATGCGCTCTTCGAAGACATACTAGGCAAGGTCGTTAACGCGGGAGCAAACATCGACTATAGATCACCGGATGGCGATACACCTTTCACGGTACTTATCGCAGCTTCTGGGGTAACGGAGCCTTACAAGGTTTTACGGAGATTTGTGGCCTTGGGCGCTGATGTTCTCGCTCCATCAAGTAAGGCATTCGATCCGATACTGACCGCAGCGTTATATGGGGGTGAGCAGGTGGTCCACTACCTTATTGAATGCGCTAAAGACGCCAATGGCCAGATTCACTGGACCAGAGAACTCACCGACGTGGGCCAGGAGGGAGTAACGGACATGCTGCGCATCTGTCGGGCCCTGCAGAAGGCAGAGGCTCTCGATAATACGAATTCAGATGGGCGCACCCTCCTGCATCTGGCCGCAGAGTGCGGCAACGCCCCGCTGGTAGAAGCCCTGTTGTCATGCGGCGCCCGTACTGACATTGAGGATGAAAAAGGCCTCCTCCCCGTGCACAGTGCAGGCTTCGCGCAGCAATCCGAGGCGCTCAAGACGCTCCTGTTCTTTACAGCAGACGAACTTTCCCAGACGAACCTACCAGCTGTTCCTCCCAACAAAACCTCCTTGCTCGAGGCCCTAGCGAAACCAAACGATATCAGGTTGAATGTCTTGCACTGTGCAATTCAAGAAAATAACGTGCAGATGGTAGAGCATCTCCTCACCTATGGAATGGACCCGACCACAGAAATGCCAAACGGGTGGAATGCCGGCCCGATCCTCTGCGACGCGGCGTATAAGGGCCGCAGCGAGCTAGTTGCGACTCTACTCGCGCATGGAGCAAATGTCGTCGCGACGGACAAGTACGGATGGAATGCATTACACAACGCGTGTTACTCTGGCCATACGGACATTGCCATGATGCTCATGAAAGCGGGGGCTGATGTTCATACACCGACAGTTGAATGGAATAACTCCAGCTACAAGCCCACGGGTATATACCAAAGCAACCCATGGACCGGCACAGCACTTCACCTCGCCGTGATGGCCGGGAACGCCCAGCTCGTGAAGACGCTCCTCAACATGGATGTAGATATCCGCGCGAGCACATATTGCGGACAGGAATACTTCTGCACTCCAGGGCACGGTCCGACGGCTCTACATCTGGCGCTGGACACGGGGATATTCTATGCGCGAAAGGGGCAGGCGTTAGATAAGAATCGCTTGACGATTGCGCAGTGGCTTGTGGATCGGGGGGAGATGGTGCATGGGGTAATTGGGCGGTTCAAGATGCGGGATGTGTTGAGGTTTAAGGAGTTTCCGGGGTTGTGGGATGCGTTGAGGGAGGGGGAGAAAGTGGCGCAGAGGGTGGGTAACTGATAGCCATTGGGCTTTATCGCGGCTCTGTTGCTGGTGGTATCCAAGGTAACAGGGGGGTGATACGAGACTTGCAGATGATGGTGAATTGGGTTGGCGGTCCAATGGATCACTTTCGCAGTGAAGGAGCCCTAGGGCAGGGACGGTCTCCACTCTGGACATCTTATGGTGAGAGCATCAGTCGGCTCTCTGGCTGGTGCTGACGCGGCTGTGCATCTCGAACTGGGGATTGGGAGCAGAGGAGAGACGGAAAACCGATGTAAACGAGGTTGGGATCGTTTAGGGTCGTTTATCTTATTCGACCAGCGCCAATCAAAGCATGATAGAGCGCCATGAGATACGAAGCTTGCAGCAGTAGCACCCTTTTTTTAACTCTTCATCTCGATGCGATCGCAGTGTAGAGCCAGGCACCAGCATTCGGATCCGGTTCGGCGGCATCGCCGGCGCGAACAGACGAGCGATGCACAATCCAGGGGCAGATCCGAATCCCGATAAGCAAAATCCGAGACACGCCAGGGTCTGGAAGAGACTCGCCGACCAATGCTAAGCAGCACAAGCTCGCTCCGGGGAACGCGAATACGACCGATGCAGCTGAAGTGGAGCGCGCTAGAAGAAGCGAAAACGAGAGCGAGAGCGTGAAAGATTCGGTTCGTCTGGTGTCTTTAGGCAGCGAGACGGCGGCTGGGCGGGGCTGTGCTTGCAAGCCATGTCAACAACGATGGGTATATATACCATTGGGACGAGCTTGTCTTGAACATGGCATTCTACCCACTAGCAGGAATTGCACAGGCACCATGGCTTCGGACGATTCAGACAACATCTACGGCTACGAACCCTCCATCGCCGCGGGAGTCATCTTCATCCTCTTCTTCGGCGCAACGACAGCATACCACGGGTGGCAAGTGTTCAGCGCAAGGGCTTTCTACTTTATCCCGTTCTTCATCGGCGGTATCTGTATGTCCTCCCTGCCACCCATTTCCCTCGAATGCCGGCACATGTAACTAACCGCTCAGTCCAAATCATCGGCTACCTCATGCGCTGCCTGAGCAATGGAAATACCGACTCCGTCGCACTCTACGCCATGCAAACCGTCCTTATCCTCCTCGCGCCGGCCCTCTATGCTGCGTCGATATACATGGTTCTCGGCCGGTTGATGGTCTTCCTCAGCGCCGAACACCACAGCATTGTGCGTGTCAATTGGATGACCAAGATCTTCGTCGCGGGCGACGTTGTTTCCTTCGTTATGCAGTGCGGCGGTATGCCATCCCTCTCTACCCCATCTTGACCTCTATGACCTGGGAAAGATACTAATAATGCACAGCGGGCGGCCTAATGTCCGGCGACGACCCCGACATGCGCACCCTCGGCGAAAACCTCACCATCGTGGCGCTGATAATCCAAGTCATATTCTTCACCTTCTTCCTGATAACAAGCATAATCTTCCACAAACGGATTAACACCTCGCCCACCGCGCAATCCCGCGAAACAAGCCTGCACTGGACCCTGAGCCCCCGCACCCTCCTCGCAAAGAACTGGATCACCCTGCTTATCGCATTATACACGGTCTCCGCGCTTATACTGATCAGATCTGTGTTCCGGCTCGTCGAGTTCATTGACGGGTACGGTGGCTTCCTCATGACGCACGAGGCGTTCATTTATATCTTCGATACGCTGCCCATGTTTGTTGTCATGGTTGTTATGAACCTGTGGCATCCGTGTTTTGTTATTCGTGATGGGAAGGCTGGGTATACCCCGCGCGCGGATTTTGAGGATGTGCCGTTGCGGTAGGAACGAGGCCTTGTGGGGTTTGAAGTTCCACCTGGGCGAGCCTACGAGGTTTCTGAGCTGGGTTTGCGGGGTGTTAAATTTGTGTTTCTTGGCTCCTAGCGTTGGTTTTGGTTCTTGGTTGCTTGGTTTGGCTTTGATGCCGTGGAGTATCTATGCAAGGGGTGGAGATTGTTAGATGCGGATATTTAGACCCTCAATGATTACGGATTTGATATGGCGTCTCTTGGAATGTTACCAGTTGCCAGAGTTGGTAGAGGCAGCAAGATGGGTGCGATTGTATGGTTCGACCGAGTGTGGGGAGTGACCCAGCTCCTTCCTGGGGGCATTCTTGTGCAGTTATGGCTATAAGCTCAACGCCCCATGGAAGTACTTGGTGCTAAAATATAAGCCCCGATGTTTGTTCTTGCCCTTGATCACATTTTATTATCATTGTCGTTGGTTGTAGGGTAGATGGGGTTATAATCCTAATCTAAGCTCGAGAGTAAAACCTGCCTGTAAGCAACTAAATGAAAATGCCATGTTAGTTGCTTATAGTGGAGGATTGCTTATAGTAAATAGGTGTAAATATACATATATTTACCTATTTTAGCTAAAATCAACCTAAAATTTAGGATAAAATACACATATTTTTTTGAAATAGTAGGCTTCACATGCATGCCTCTTTTCGAGATTGGGAAAATGATCAAGCCTGATGTCTCCCACTGTCCAGGCCCACGGGATTGGGCATATGGCCTTCGACCAATGCTCCAAGGAGATGACACGGCACATATAATAGGACAGGGAACAGGCTGTATACATGTATTTAGCACGCGAGACGGATAAGCCTGGGTTGGTAATCAGGTTCTTTTACAGGGAAACCACGTCTCAACCTGAAAAGCAGAATTTGGCCGCGAGAAAGACAAATAGCAGCTCCTTTGAGAACCTCAAACCTATGGCTATATCCCTATCGCGTTTCTTTGTCGGGATAAATGGTTTGTTTTATGCGTTGAGAGCCTTGTTGGGCCTCCAAGGAAAGCACAAAGGACGCCAGCAGATAAAACATGTAGCAGTATATTGTGCCACAAGGCTCTTTCATAGATGGCATTGACATGGTATCCCTTTCTTCAACCCACGGGTGCTATAAATTCTTGCCGAGTCGTCGATGTCAACATATCTTGCCATGCTCCACATCTCTTTCCACCAACCCCGGATCCACGCAAGCATAGTTATGCCCGAGTTCTACAGCTGGTCTACAGAACTCTAGACTCTATATCGAAACCTTCCTCTCCACGGTATGGCTGATTATATGAATCTGAACGACTGGCGTGGTCCATTTCACGACCCAGACGATGCTCCTAACGACTATTACGATTCGTCCGATGAGGATGGTTATTCGTCCAATGAGGATGGTTATTCTTCCGACTCCGACCACGATGCATCCGATCTCGAGTCGGATACGTCGAGCCTGTCACCGTTGCAGAGCGTCCTGCCTCAGTTCTAGATCTTCCCTCTGAGCTACTCAATAAAATATGCTCCTACCTCACGGCAGACGATCATGGATCTGCACGCCGAGCATGTGGGGATCTTTTTCTACGCACCACACATTCCTACTACACCATTGCGTTTGGGATGATCAAGACAGACCTGTCACTTGGATCTCTCCAGCGGCTTGACCGACTGAGCAAAAACAAAGACAAGGCGCCATACGTGAGGACATTGTGGATCACCTGCCCCAACAGTGAGGACAAGTATGTCGAAATGCTCTGGACCTTCTATAGGGACGGCCGGCTTGTCCTCCCACAACCAGGCACCAAATGGCTGCAGGATATCGTGCGGCGGCTCACAAACTGCGTTTCCTTTTGGTTCTCACACGACAAACGTGACCAGTCTGTCTGGAGCCACCCCACGATTGCCGATACAGTAAGCATCATCCTCCCGACGCTGGCGGATGTCAAGAGACGGGTTAAAGAGTTCAAGTTTTCCAGCAACCACCAGGAGGGGAGGAACCTGCACCCTTTTATCGAGCTGGATCCCGTACCGCATGCCGGGTCCCCAGAGATCTGGTCAGAACTCGAGTCCCTCTGGCTCGGCATCGATAAGCTACGGGGTCAGATTTCGCCCATTCAATTCGGCCTGCGCCTCCTGCCTCACGCCCCGAAACTGCGCCGCATAATACTCAGATTCGACCGTTACAGCCGGATGAGCGAGACGGTGGAGCTCATGGACTGCTTGCTTACAGGAACATTCCCGTTCCGCCTCGAGACCCTGGTGCTCGAAGATATCTTTGGCATTGAAGAAGCTTCTCTTGGTACATTTCTCCGCAGCCACTCCCAGACCCTGCGTGACCTTCGCCTCACCAGCATCTACCTCGACCGCGGCCACTGGTCCGCCATCTTCAAGTCCCTGGCCACGCGTGGCACATTCCCCGCCCTAACCGCTATCCAGTTGGACTCGCTCTCCGAGGGTAGCCTCAAGAGCCAGGATGTCAAGTTCCATAGACTGTTCAAGAACCCCAGAGTGGACCGGGCGCGCGGGACGCAGATCGAGTGTAGTGAGGAGGAGACCGACGAGTGGATGCCTCGCGTTACGCACTGCGTTTTGTATTCAGGGCCCCGCATGGATCTCGCGCTGAAAAGGATTGCGAATGGTGCCTCCCTAGGTAAGGCGTTCCCGAGGGAGCATATTGGCACGGAACCTCCGCCCCGGGTTTGGGATCAGTACTCCGACTTGAGTCCGTAGTTCGGACGTGCACTCGAATTATATGGATGCTGTCCGAGACGTTCTGGGATGCAGATGTAGTCTGCTTTGTACATCGATTATAGGAATCGTCGATATACCTGGATGCTATTGTATGCATGATATCCCCTGTCCGTGTAGCTATCAGAGCCAAAAATGAGACACCCCTCTACTTTTAACCAGCTGAGCTTGTCTTCCAATTCATTCCCTCAATCCTAACCAGGACTATGTTTTATCCTCCATGGCTCGCGGGGCTAGTGGATACCTCCTATTACTCTTACCCAAGACACGTAGTCATGGTAACAGGAGCAACAGATACTAGAACCCCTCGTTAATGTCTTAGTGCCATATCAGTATGCAAGCTATCGACCATCCATTCAGCTGGGGGCTCAGTAAGACCTATGTAGTAAGTGGGGTTGCAAGAAGATTCCTTTAGAGCCCCATCGGGCGTTGGGCAATAGATCAGGAAATACGATCAAGTTATCTGTTAGATGACGAGGGTGATAGAACAACGCAATGAGTCCTGTCAGGATCCATCTGATCCAATAACTACATTATGGCCGTAATTACAAAATGTCTGGGGAGGCGTGGAAGCTCGTCCTTTGAAACGGAGTCTTCTCAAGCAGATACCTTCCCATGCTGCTCTTTTCAAGGTAACAGGAATCGTAGCCTCGAGTTCATTCTTTAGTGGTTGCGGGATACATACCTTGTTTCAGGGACCAAAGACAAGGTTGGGATACAAAGGCCGTCCTTGAGCATTGCCCGGCGAAACACCTTGCAGCACATAATGAAATCACCCTCTATGATACTCTTTGACGCCCAATTTAGTATGTTGGTAATCGTTCCCTTCACGCCCGAAGGCTATAACATATCCCCTCGCCAGATGCTGTGTATTATTATAGATGGCATTTTCATCTTCCTACATTTATCACTATTTCCGAAATTTATTTCGGCCTAGAAGACCAAAGCACATCTACGATGAGTTCTACAGCTGGTCTGGAGCACTCTATATTCAATCCGAAGATTCAAGATACACCCGTCCTATCACAAGAGCCAGCCGCTGTGGAGATGAATGCAGCGAGTCCGGCGGAGCATACTGTCTCGATTCTTGAACTCCCACCTGAGCTACTGGATGAAATATGCTCCTACATCTCAGTAGAAGAGCACGGCTTTCTACGGCTAGCATGTCGATATCTCTACCTCGGCATGAAACATTCCTACTACACCAATGCGTTGACCATCGTGAAGACAGACCTATCAACCAAATCGCTGCGGTGCCTTGAGTGGATCATCAGTGACGAGTTTCGGGCGTCGTTCGTGAAAGAGTTATCAATTACCTATGAGCGTGAATTCCTCGAAGCGGACGGAATCGCCAAATCCTGGTCTCACGTGCCCATGCCCTGGAGTTGGGATTCAAGCAACCAGCTTCACCTCCCGTAGCCCGCGTTGCACTGGCTGCAAGACATCGTGTGGAAGCTTCCAAATTGCGCGTCGTTCCAGTTCTATCATGCCCCTCCAAAGCCCCCGGCTGAAAGTTGGCGTCGCCTCAAGCCGACTCCTGCGGATGCGTTTGCTATGATCCTCCCGCCCTCACGCACGTCAAGAGAAAGGTCCAGGAGCTCTACTTCATTGGCAGCAGCCTGTGGGTCGAGGAGCTGGGCTCTGTAATCAACTTGGACCCCGTCGGGCCCGTCGGCTGTCCAGACATATGGTCTGAACTAGAGCATCTGGTCGTTGAACTGGACACCTTGGATTACAAAATTCCAGCCATTGACTTTTGGCAATACCGTATCCCGACTGTCCTCCGGAGCAGCTGGATGGAATTGCACAACTCGACATTGCCAGAATACCAACGAAACAACGTCGATTCTTGACCTCCCACCCGAGTTACTGGATCACATTGCGCGCTACCTGTCCTTGGAAGAGCATGGCGTCTGCCGTCTAGCCTGTCAGTACCTGTACAGAAGCACCTGGGGTGCCTACGCACGGAAAGCCGTCGACGTGCTCGTGACGGACCTCTCCACCAACTCGCTGGCTGAACTCGCAAAGGTCGCCCGAGACCCACGGAACGCGCCCTATGTCGAACACCTCTTTATGCTTTCAATTGATGCAGTCCCGTCGAATGACCAGGCACCGGATGGGACGCGGCGGCCCTGGCTGTGGGAAGAATGCACCGGCCGCATCCTGCCCCAGCAGCCAAACGAGCAACAGTTGGAGGAGATTCTTCGGCGGCTCCTGACCTGCCAGACATTCACTATGGGGGCAACGACCCGTCCGGCTGGCGGCCAGGAGAGATTTGGTCACCCACCCGACTTGGGAAGCCTGGTCATGATGGTCTTTGGCATCCTGCTGAGACTGGGCCGCCAACCAAAGGAATTAAATATATTCTTTCCGCCTGACCTATGCGATTCGACAGCGCTGTTTCGATTCCCCAGGATGTCTCTCCCAATTCCGGGGCCTATACTCCAACCTCGAGGTGCTGGCCGTGCAGCCATTCCATCTGGGCCCTGATAACTTCTTGTTCGAAATCCTCCCACATGCGCCAAAACTTCGCGTATTGCGCCTCGACGGATGTAAAAGCGGTTTAACGTCGCCGGGTTTCTCGACGCCCATACCCTTCCAGCTGCAGGAGCTTAAGCTCTACAGCATTTCCGCCCTTGATGGCGCATCCCTGCTCAGCTTCATCCGGCATCACAGTGCAACACTGAAGCGACTCGACTTCTTTGGTCTCGAGCTCGACCCATCCGGACCAGGCTGGTCCTCTATCTTCCGGTCTCTCGCTCCCAACCTATCGAGCCTTGAATCGCTGGATTTGAGCTCCCTCCGTCGTCGTGGGGATCCGAGACTTGACTGCTTCAAGTTTCCTGGTCATTACGGACCGCGCTTTTCTTTTCCCTGCGATAAACCTTGTGGAGAGGGGGCGTTGTGTAAGGCTCCCAGTGTGAGGGCTGTGCTTGAGAGGATTGCCGGCAACCCATGAGCGCTTCTACCATTGAGCAATGGTTTGAATCTCTCGGGGGGTAGAATATGGATAGATGCCTTGTTTCACAGTTTTAGCAGCATCTGTAGCATTGTCTGGATTATATCATGTCTTTACATTTCCTCTCTTCCGGGTGTGTGTTTGTGTGTACATGATCCTAGCACTTATATAGCTCCTTGTTTACAGAGAACATTCCAACTATATTTCACAAGTCGTTCAATCCCTTCTTCCCTTCAGAATTATAATCTTGCCTGGCTTGATCCTCCACTCTCAAACAGGACGCCGAAGCGTGTAGACTTCTTGCTAGACTCCCAGCTTCTCTCGCCCACCAGAAGCATTTCTGGCTCGAGATATTATAAGATAGAGCCTGGTTTATGGCAGTCGATTACAACTATGGAGAACGAGACATCTAGATCCCGCCATGATTACGATTACTAGACGAGGGGTTTTCTTTATGGCTCACAACAACTAAGCATATATCAAACATTTGTATCTTGTCAATGGGATTGATTCTCTTCCTCTGTGAACGAGCAAAGAACCTTTGTCCTCGCAGCAGTTCTTTCAACCATCGTGTTGATATTGTTTGTCTGGGTCTATAAATAGGCAACGCCCGTTTGCCAACCCATCACCTCACCCCAAAGAGATCGACTGGCTCAACACAACCACTGCTACAAACCAGGTCCACTTTCCACAACTCAGCCCAAGCAGAATCGTTCAAAATGTCCAACAAACCAGGCAAAACCACCATCCTCGACCTCCCACCGGAGCTGATCGACCAGATCGCCGACAACCTCTTCCTCGAATGGAAGCAACTCCGCCTGACCTGCAGGTACCTCTACAACACCACAACCCCCGCCTGGGCAGCTTTCTGGTTCGGGAAGCTGGATACCGACCTTTCAGAGACCAGCTTCACCAGGCTCGAACGCATCGTCAATCACGGCCTTCTCGCGCAGCATGTCAAGAAACTGTCCATTGGAGGCCACTATAACGACCACGAGATCGGGAAGGACGTCAATTGGCAGCGGACTCCCGATGGCATACTCGTCCCAGCGCAGCCTGCCACGGCGCGGCTCCGCGCGATTATCGCTGGCCTGCCCAATTGCCGCTTATTCCACATCCAAGTCCGCGGCGACGGGGAGCCCTATCGCATCCCTGGGCCTCATACCCCGAACCCGCTATCCGTCAGCGAGGCCGCCGGGATACTCATTGGCGTATTGGCGGGTCTCAAACGGGAGATCACCGAATTCGGCATCGTAGGCGTGGACTCGGCGCAGGGGTATCCTGTTTGCGAGCGCCGGCAGCCGACATCCCTGGATGGACTGGTGGCCGCGGCGTTGGCCGTACCCCGTTTCCAGCACCTGTGGTCAGGCCTCAGGTCGCTTATCGTCACTGCGCAGGCTCTGAAGTTTTTCTATGATGAGGACGTGTCTCCTGCTGCGGAACTGGCGGTTGAGATTGCGAAGCATGCGCGGAAGCTGCGGCGTCTGGAGATTGGGTACCGCAGGGACTAGTTCAGTAACTTTCTGCTTCAGCGGCTGCTGCGGGCTGACTGCGCGATCCAGCTCGAGGGTTTGGGGTTCTGGGAGAGTGAGTCTCTTCAAAGGGACGTCCTGAGCGAGTTTCTCTCTCGGCATGGTCGTGGTCTCCAGTCGCTGAAATTGCACAACATGAGGGTGCAGGAGGGCGTGTGGCAGATGATTATGAACACTGTCCCTAAGGAATGCAAAATGGGCAAGTTTTGAGAGAGAGAGAGACAATAGACCCGGTTTTGCTTTGGTTGGGACATTGCAAATTGCAAAGAATGGAGTACAAGATTGATCGAGGTGGTCCTTTTGCAATTCTCGAGAACTAGAAATATGAAGCATATTCAAATACCAAAATTTTAATTGTCAAGTAGAAAGGTACTGGAACTACACGAATAGGAACCCACGAAAATTGGTTATAACGGAAATCGAACAGTGATTTATGCCATATATTATGTAGGCGTCCTCTTTGTATTGCTTCATTTGACCGTCAAGGTGGACCAGGCTTTAATTGACTGATCCCTACCACGCCCATCAAGGACCCCATACAGGGCACCCCCGTTGAAGAGCAGTGTTGTCTTTAGGGAACAGTTCGCCCGCGTCTTGAACCGTGGCCCTTGGGCCTCGTGCACAGCTACATGGGGCCCAGCCGTATCTGCGTAGGGCACCATCTAGGTTTTCTTTAAATGGGTACCAGTGGGTGGGGCCGCTATCTTGTTCATAAATCTTCTAAAGCGAAACGCAATGCAATTGCTACATTGAAGCTCCCTTTTGATCATTGGCCGTATTCACTGTGCACCACTCAACATGGGCCAACACCCGCCAATAAACATCCTCATCAGCATTCTTACCAAGAATGGGATCCAGATGCCCATATCCCTCGACCAGAAACCGACGATAGAGCTTCTCCCCGAACCTCCTCCGTAGAAGCTCATAGTCTCGGAGCGTGGTCTCGGGATCAAACACTTCATTGTCGGCGCCGGACACGAACAGTATCGGGAGTCCCCTCAGATGCGCTAGGTTCTTCTCCGTGATCAACGGGTGCAGCCCCTTATCCAAGCATCCACCATATGTTCCCATACGTGTGACGTGCTCGAGAAGCCTCGTCGGAGTTCCAGCGAAGAAACGATCGATGTTATCGTGGGTGTGGCGGTTGAGGTTTTCGTGGTTCCACAGCAGACCAGAGGAGAACGACGTCCGGTGACAGGCCGCGGAGCGACAACGATCGCGACGCTTCGGGATGGGATAGAAGTTGAGCAGCGCATCGAGAGCATGATGAAACAGATTTCTACTCCCTGAGAAGGCGATTGGGAAATATCGACCGTCCAGCAGCTCGTAGAGCCGGATCAGAATTGGGCTGTACGCTTTGATGGAGTTCCAGTACCCGAAGACCTGGTTCATGAAGACCGAGTTTGCGGTCACTCCGAGGAGCTGGCTACTCTCAACTGTACCGTCGAGCAGCGCCATGCTCAGCGCCACAGAGCCCTGGCAGTGTGCCACCACGTACGGCTTCCGGGATTCGTCGAGTGAGATGTGCTGCACAGCGGCTGCAATGTCTAGCCGTGCATCGAACACAGTGCACTCAGTGGCGACCTTTTCATCGCAGCTCCAGCGGGGAGAAAGGATGTAGCAGCGATGGCCGCGGCTGGCGAAGTACTCGGCCATGTTGCATCGTTGATACGGGAGGGCAAAGATGGAATGCTCTGGACGGACACCCAGGATTCCGGGGAGAAACAGGATGGGGCACCTGGCCGATGCATTATCTAGATGGGAGACTGGGTCATATACCTCCACTGACACTTCAATGCCATCTGAGGCCTTGAGAGTGCGTACACATGTAGCCGGAAGTTGAGGCTTACATGGCGGCGCAGGAGTCTGGGCGGGACGGGGAAGAAAAGGATGAAAGAAGATAGCGCTGATCTGTACCGCAAAGTAGAGCAAGAACAGCAACAATGCCAGCGCAGCAGCGAAGGTAAACCCCTTCGTTAGGCAAAACGAGCTCATTTGTGTCACAAATGCGGAAGGCGCAACTCTGACGACGCCAGCCCCGATGGCCCCTGCCTCGTCCGTGGCCACCCGCACGTTGACGGTGGTCGTTGCCCTCCACATCCTCGAGACAGACCACGCTGCAGACGGATCGATGGTTTTATGCCCTGTTAATTTGTATCGTTTCCCTTCCACCGACATCAGGTGAAGTCGATATATCAGTTTAGTTGCATCTACCTCAGCCTCTTCGCGTACGAAGAATTCGAGCTCTCCGCTAATGACCCTCATCGTCTTTTGGGAGAGAGCGCGGCAGGATACAGTGCCGATGCATACTCCTTTGTACTTCGGTCCACGGCCTACCTATTGTCAAATGGATGGTCCACCAGTTGGTCAGCAGACGTACCTCGTGCCCTCTTATGGATATCTACCGTCAAAAGCATTGAAACTGGCGACAGTGATCTCTTCCCCTCGATTTCGGCTATTTCAAACTCCCCTTTCGCAGGTACGCTAATGTGTCCGTTAAGAAGCTCGGTAAACTGCCAACCTGTGGACACATAGGTCCCCTTTTCTTTGCTGACGTGTTTTGAGCAGACTGGGTTTCGTGAGACCCTCGGGGCGCTTGTGTAGTCCAATGTCCCATTTTGCGTTGTGAGATCTGTGTGGAAACCCGATTCCTTGCTGATCAGAGATAATGATCGCTCTGCGAGAGCGGTTATAGTGGCGAGTGGGTTGGCCCCTATATCGGTAAGAAAGGCCTCCACCATCGAGCGATCGTCACTCACCTAGAGACGTCGGTATCACTGATGCATCGCAGCACACAAGCCCGGCATGGACATCGCTTCCGTGCCCAGTAAATGCTTGACCCATATGGTTTGTCACTCCTTCACGGCCGGTCCCATTGCGACTCATGTGTGCACCTCCCAAGACATGGACGGACACCTCCTCTCGGTTTCGACCTATACCAGGTCAGCCATTCCCCGACAAATGATACCTTGGCTAGTCACCAAAATAATTGAACCCTATTCTACCACCCATGAGGTGAACGACCTGCTGTATAACTTGAGTTATGCGGGTCGCGTTGCGTAATCGCCCTTCGGCTCCCGCCACAAAATGCGGTTCATCGTCCTTGAGCGACAGGGTAAGTTCGTTGCTATCGTGGGACATGATGAGGTATGTGGCGGTACGCTGCACTGCTCCTCCCTCTACATACGGACCCCTGAGCGCGGACTTGAGAGCAGCCAGAGTCCTGATTGTTTGCTGGTAGGGACTCCACAAAAATGATACCAGGTCGTTCCGCAGAGTCTGTGTAGCCAACATGATCTGCAAGAGCGGCGCGAATGGTTCAGGGATGCACCCGTCTTCGATGACATACCCCGATAGGGGGTCGCTTGAAGGCTTTTGCCGGTTGTCGATCATGCCGGTGATGGTCGGGCCTGTTACTGTCGAGGCACCTGCGACGGCATTCACCTCCTTCATTCCATTGTACCCTGGCCGTATTAGCGTCGTCTTTCCTATCTGCTAGTCCTTACCAAACAGCAAGATATCCCCATTTCCTGACATGTTGCGTCCAACCAGGGGAGATGCCGGGAGCCCGTGCCTCTTTGACCGCAGGAGAATCTCCGTCGTTCCGATGGCGCCAGCCCCGAGGAAGCAAAACTCGTTCTATGCACGTTAGACCAGTATATGTACGCCTTGGGTAATACGTACAGTCTTAACCCAGAACAACTGTGTACCACTCTCGCCAAAAGCAGCCCTGCCTTTATCATGCCAAGCGAAGTAAACGATGTATCCGTGTCCGTCTGCGGCTTTCTCGATATATCGCACTTCGCATCCACAAAATATCTCCGCGCCCCAATTCCAGGCATCTGCAAGATATGTGACAGGGATGGAGTTCTTTGACCCGTCATTGAGACCCGTAGCCTCGTGCCCAGAGCCCAGGTTCGGGCGCATCGAGATCCCGGCGGAATTCCGGCCGTCATCGAAGAACGTTGTTAGAGGCACTCGAAAAAAGTGCATCTCTCTCCCGAGTAATCTTGCTGTTTCCTCCATGTGCTCCAGCTTCTTCGGAGTTGGGTGAGTCGCTGGATATGGCGATGGCTGCAGCATGTCAGCTGCCCGGTCATAATCTGGTCTTGTGAGCGGCGATGCAGAACCGTCAGCGTAACGATCGCTTACACTGCTTCATGGAACTAGGATGATCCCTGATCTCCGCCGGCCAGGGACTCATTTCGAATGTGCTGTCGGTCGCTTCGAGAAACACGCCTGCGTTAATAAGCGAGCCTCCTCCGAGTCCTATTCCGAATGAGTTTCGTCCACAGAGCGCAGGTAAAACTGACCATGAGCACAGAATGTATGCTGGCCCTCTCCAAGCTTCAACTGGAAGAGTTTGGTCCTGCCAGAGAGTGGCAGTTTCCCGACAAGGCCATGCGTCGCCCGCGCTCCTGAGATGGCGACTTGGCGCAGGCATTGGCGTAGTGTTCGTGGAAAGGAACCCGCTGACAACCGTCAGGACTCTGCTCAACTGTGTTTGATCAGTCCAAATGAGTACGTACGTCTTCGCTCCCAGCCTAGTTCGAGCACCGCGACGCTCTTCCCTGCGCGAGCCATCCGGCTGGCAGCGACACCAGCGCCGTAGCCCGATCCGACCACCACAACATCATACTCGGACTTGAGGGCAGTAAATGGAAGGCTTAATATCGGATAGTTATCCGGTCTGGCGTCCATCGGGTGCGGCATTGTGGAATAATTTCAATGGCAGGTTCATCCTGTCGCTGGGGATCGGAGCTGTCATATTTTATCCTTTTATCCCCCTCGTCAACCCACACCGACAATCACAATCACAACCATCGCTTATGCATCTGCGGCAGATGTATTTATTTTTGTCAGTTGGCAGCGCTACCAGCCCCCGACTGATTGGATCGACATGGCTATGCAGCTTGGCGCGGCCCACTGGCAGTACGAATAGCTTCACGATCTGCATGTGACTGCAACAAGGTTTGGGGCGGGAACAAGCGAGGCATGCAATGCGTGGTTCAGCCTCGGCCTAGAAAGGTCCAGTAGGGTGAGTCCTTGCTAACAATGCCCTTTGTTCATATGAACAGGTGGAGTCGTTGCGTGACGATGAACCAGCAGCGAGTGGGTTCCTGGACCTCATGATGTCACGATGAATGCAATCGGCCCTTATAACTCCCACACATCTCTGCAACAGCTGTATCGCTCAACAACAACTCAAAATGCCCCTCTTCAAAGCCCAGGTCACCATGGACCGGGTCATCAAGATTGCCGACCGCATTCTTGAGCTCGTCTCGACCGCCGTCATGACCCTCACGGGGTATCTGACCTCCTTTGCGCTGTCATTCACCATCAATCGCATCTTCCTCGTTGCAATTCTCCTCCCTCTGTATCTGTACAGGTTTATGCTTACACTGATTCCCTCCATCCTCCGAAACGCACACAACCTCTTCGCCCCCGACGGCTTCAAGCGCTTGGTCGAAAGCGCCGAGGCGTACAGAGCGCGCTCGGACTCGCTCGCCTACGCGCAGCTCAACGGGTCCTACCAATTCAAGCCCGATGAACTCTTCCAGATCGCAGAGAAGGGCCGCGGGTGGATGGAGAATATCCCATACGCAAACGATACGCACTCGTTCACGGTCTGCGGAGCGACGGTGCGCTACGTCCACCTCAAGCCAAGCTACAGCAGTATCCTGCAGGATGGACACAAGACACATCGGCCGATTGTCCTGCTACACGGGAACCCGAGCTGGAGTTATATGTGGAGAAATGTTTTCCCCACGCTACTTGAGCAGGGTCATGAAGTTTATGCGATTGACTGGCTTGGCCATGGAAGGAGTGATAAGATTCTACGGCCGGAGGCGATTTCCTTTGAACTGCATGTTCGCACGCTCATGGACTTCTTTGAGACGACGAACCTTGAGGATGCGGTTATTGCTGCGCATGATTGGGGCGGGTACGTTATCTCCCTCCATATCATACCATGAGAAGTATACTGATATATGATGTAGCTGCGTCGCGCTCTGCACCCTCCCGCGCCTCCCAACCTCGACATGCGAGAGCGTCTTCCTCCTGAACACCTTCTTCCCCCCCCGCCTCAGCGACGCAACCCTGCACTACCGCCTCCTAAACCGCGCCTGGTACTGCACGACAGGTCTATTGAAGGGCTACACCCCCGAATCCGCCGCCATCCGCTTCATAACCCCGAATATCTCTCAAGTGGACGTCGAAGCCTACTCAGCACCCTACAAGGGCCTCCCCCGCTCCACGAAATCCTCTATCCAGCGCTTCAGCCACCTCACGCCCTCACTGCCACGCGTCATCCTTCACCGCGCGCGGAATCTGAAGCTCTGGAAACTAGCCGAAGGCCTCTGCGGCCCATCACACTTCGACACACTGAACACGCAAGCGCGCCTCTCCGCGCAGGACGAGCTCGTCCGCCGGTTCTGGAGCTCGAAAGAACAGGCGCATGGGTTCGAGGTTGCGGTCGTCTTCGGGGAGAATGATCCGCTGGTCCGCGATTATAAGGATGTCCTTGTACGAGAGATTGCGCCGGAGTTGATGGTGAAGTGGGCGCCGCGGGGACTGTGGATTCCGGGGGCGGGTCATTTGCCGGTTGAGGGGCGGGCCGGGGATGTGGGGAGGTTGGTTGCGAGGTTTGCGAGGCAGGAGGATAGGGAGAAGCGGGAGGAGCGTGAGAGGGGTGAGAATGGGGAGGCTTCGTAAGTAGTGAATGGACTGGCGTAGCTGGGTGTCGTTATGGCGTTTCAAAAGGGGTTCGATTTTCCGGGGCTGTATACTAAACAAACAGCAAATGTGTATTTGTACGAATAGCAACAATCCACAAACTTGATTTCCAAAGCGCTGCTATCTTGGCTACATCGGGTAATACCCGTCAAAAAGTGTATACGCCTGGACCTCCGCAATACACGCGCGCCCCGGAATCGTCACAGCAATGGGGAACCCCCAATAATCTGGCTCGTGATTCGGCATCTATCTGTAATGAGGAACTCCCCACTACGCGTCTCATCGCCGTTAAACACGCGCGGTATCCTTACTCCACCTCCCCATTATTCCCCCCATCCCCGTCCGGATAAACAGCCTCCTTCTCCCGCGCCTCCAGAATCCCCGTAAACCTAACCCCGTCCTCTAACCCGCGGAACCGCACCTGGAACCCGCGTCCGACGACGAGGAACCGGTATGAATCGGCGTCGCCAAGCTGGATGACCATTCCGGCGCCGGGGCCCGGTTTCCCGAAGACGGAGGCGCGCTCGATATGACTTCGATGGTTCCGAAGGTTCTTGTCCATTTCTCTTTTCCTTGGGGGGAAGAGGAGGAGGAAGGGAGATCGTCGAAGAAGAAGCCTATGCGACGAGCTGGCGTGCTCTCGAAGAGATATCTCCTCGTCTGCGCGAGAAGCATACACTCGCGCCCGATCTCCTCAGCCCCCGTATCAACAACCCCAACCGGCGCGGTCCCCAAAGCCCCAGAACTTGCATACGCAACCCAACCCCGCCTCTGCTCCGGGATAAACAGGGCATTCCGGTGGGGAAACGTATAATGCGCACAAACACGCTCATAGTCACGGGCGTACAGATCCAATTCCGGCGCCAGAAACTCCAGCGAGGGCGCATTGGATCTCCAGACCAGATATCCGAGATGTCACGGGTGCGGACAGGGGCTGTCAGAGGGGTAGGTTCCTGGTCATGCGCCGCCGCCTACGATGATCGGGTAGCACGTCGTGTCGAGGGCGCTGGTGTCGCGAAGCTTAGCCAGGTGTTCGTGTAGAGGAGGGGGAGGGGGCCCGTATATGACCGGCTACCAGCCCATAGGCCGACGGGCCTTTGACACCTCGCCCAGTAACAGACCACGACTTCGACCCAGCCCGTCCCCGATACCCATTTCATCACCCGCATCCATCGCCTACGCACCAGACGCCGACGCCGACGCTGACAAAGACAGCGATAGCGACAGCCACAACGTAAGCTACGTCCCGGCCCTCACGCACCTGCTTCGAATCTTCCTCACCTGCCACACCTGCCAGACGGACTAGATCTACCACCCACCGTTACAGGTGCTATCGACAGGCCTCGCCCGGATCCGAAGGACGACCGACTCTCTACCGCCGGAACTCCGCTGGCGGGGCGGGATGTCACGGCCTCGGGATGCGAGGAGGGGTCATGATATTTAGATTGCGAATATCTTTATTACGAGTCTGTATGTTCGGTCGAATCTACTCCAGCAGTTTGGGGCCAAGGGTGAGATAGAGGGGCAGCATGGAGAGGAGCATCAGAGTATTGTGAATGATTTGCTCGAGTTGCCGTATCATCTCCCTCAGCCGATCCTCGAGGCCAATGGGTACAGCCTGATTCCAAAGATTAGGGATATTGGGGCGGTGTATTCGGAGGTTCTGCAGGGAAATGCAGATGCTGTTGCTATTGATGACGAGGCCAAGGGAAGGATGGAGAGATTGCTTAGGGAGTTGGGTGTTTTGGATTTTAGGCCCGATCTAGCTACTGTCTGAGCTATGGTCTGGCATTCTAAAGATGCCATGCGTCGAAGTCGCATCTAGTCCTCCCTGACGGTGGGATCCCATGCGCATGGCTCGTATTTGTCCGTGGTCAGCTTGGCCATGTCGGCCTCGGACAGCTCAAAGTCGAACACTTCAGCGTTCTCTTTGATGCGCGAGGGCGTGACGGATTTCGGCAGGGGGACAAATCCCTAACAGCTGAGGTTAGCACAGACCTCTCAACAGGTTACAGCGGACATACCTTTTGCAAGCTCCACCGAATCAAAACCTGCGCAGCGGTCTTCCCATACTTCTTACTCAACTCCTGAAGCACGGGCTCATCACCACGCTGATTCCTCACGATGGGGCAGTACGCCTGAACAACGGCACCGCGCTTCTTCAACCAGTTGACCAAATCCGCTCGTCCAAGCCAGGGATGAAGCTCATACTGCCCGACATCGATACTCCCTCCACCACCAGACTTGATATACTCCTCCAACTCCTCAAGATGATGAACCCCGTAATTCGACACACCGATCGAGCGCGTCTTGCCATCCTTCTGCGCCTCGACGAGCGCACGCCAAGAGCCCAGGCGCCCTTCCTTCCCGCCGAAGGGCGCATGGATCAGGATCCTAACTTGGTCAGCATGCTTGCTTGGTAATGCAATAGTTAAATGAGGGGGGGGTTGGAGCGGATTACAAATCAAAATAGTCCGTGCTCGCCTTCTTCAGACTCTCGTCGATGCTCTGCTTCGACGCCTCGTAGCCCATCGCGGCGGGCGGGATTTTGGTGGTGAGGAAGACGTCGGAGCGCGCGAGGCCGGCCTTTCCGATCGCGGCGCTGACTTCTTTTTCGTTCTTGTATGCGGCGGCAGAGTCGATCTAAGCGTGGTGTTAGTTCGCAGAGCGGGATAGGTATGCGGGGTGCGGTACGTGTCTGTATCCGAGCTTCAGGGCTTCGACGGTGACCTCCTCGGCGACGGTGGTGGGACTGTTCGATCATTAGTAGAGCACTATTAATCGAGAGCGAAGAAAATACGTCTGGTAGACCTGTCATAGTGTTAGTTCCTCTCTCTTGTGACCTTGGGGATGACGTACTCCATATCCGAGAACCGGGATCTGGAAGCCCGAGAGGAGCTTCTGGGTCGACTGGAGGGTGAGCTTGGTGGCCATTGTAAGGTTGGAGAGGGCAATGAAGGTGGATTGGGAGAAGAAAATGGCGGGACACGAGGGAGAGTCGGTGATAAATAGGAGCAGCTCGCCAGGCCGGAGCTGCCAGTGTTATCCGAATCCCTAACGCCGGACCCCGCTTGCGTCATCGGCTGCCGCGGTCGGTCTAGATTCCCGCCGACTCTCCGGCCTACAACACAGTGGACATTCCGCGCGATCAGTCTTCTTCATATTATCTACTTATCGCAGAAGCTTATCAATCTCACTAGGGCCCCTGCAGCTTACGCCGAGGCTCTAGCGTCTACTTTGACCGTGAGCGCTTTCTGTCGCAAGTTAGAGCAAGTCGGCAAGCTGCATTTCGCTTGACACTGGCCATAGCAGCAGGACTCGGTGAATATTTCCACCCTACATACAGCCTTTTTCATCACCTTGTCACAGTTAGAGTGGCGCTTTTACAACCTGCAACTCACCATAAAGCACCACACTTAGTCATAGCTGAGGACACCACAGACAGAGGAGAAGGAGCCGAATCACGTGCACTCCCTATACTACGGGTGGTGACCTGAGACTTGTGGATGTAACCTCATTACAAATTCTGCATCACATTGGCTAAACACTAGTTGGGCCGAGGGAGTGAGTGAGTGGCTAAATAAGTATAGAGATCTCAGACCGGGAATGAATGTCTGGTAGCAAAGGAATCGGCAATTTGGAAAACAGTTGGCATCAATCATCAGGCTGGCGAGAAGCCAGGCAAAATGGAACTCAAGTCAAGGAGTGACAGAGCAGAGAAGGCAAAGAAATGAGGCAAACAAGAGAAATCATGAACTGGACCTTGAAGCACAAGCCCAGGTCTTCCATCCGCATCTATCCAACCAACTAACCATCTAGTTCAAATAGAACGAGAAACACGCCGCTCTACTGGTAGCATCGCAATCATTCCCCGCGTGAACATTCGGAGGCGCGGGACACTGAAAGTTCCCCGGCGCAGTCGCAAACGCGAGAATACTGTCGAAGCGCTTCTTGCAGATGGTGCTGGTGACGGGTGTGAACAGATCGGTCATCGGCGCAGGGTTCCTGGTCTGGTATCTCACGTTCAGGGTCGGGAGCGAGGGGCCGAAGGGGATTTGTACGAGGACGTAGCCGGGGGAGGGGAGGGGGGCGGGTCTAATTGATTGCGAGGGTGATTAGTGTCGAGGTCTGTCAAATGAGTAGAGGCTTATGGGTTGGTCACTTACAGGTAGAAGACGTTGTTGTTTGGGAACCAGAAGTCGCAGACACGGTCAGTCAGGAGCTTGACGTTCGTCCAGGGGGTCAAAGGCGAGGAGAAAGGGCCTCCGACACATTGGTCGCGTCGGGCGATGGTGATGTTCTATCTCGTTAAGACTCTGGTCTACATTCGGGCTAGAACATGTCATGGCTCACCTCGGGAATATCAGGGAGTTCAATCGCCGGCTCAACATTAATCTCGGGGTGAGTCTCGAGAAGCGAACTGTTGCTGGCCTGCACGATGGCTACAGAGTCATCTCCTGTCACTGGGATGAGAGGCAGGGCGGCGAGATCGGCTTCAGTAA
Organism: Aspergillus carlsbadensis; assembly: GCA_025688815.1. NCBI lineage: Eukaryota > Fungi > Ascomycota > Eurotiomycetes > Eurotiales > Aspergillaceae > Aspergillus > Aspergillus carlsbadensis. The sequence goes on from MU628179.1 coordinate 103,254, forward strand.
GCGAAGGGACGTCTGTAGTCGCGACGGTGGAAGTGCTAGTAGCAACGGCCGAGCTGCTAGTCTCGACGTCGCCTGCAGTGGAAGTCGGAGTGCCCTCTGGAGTAGTGGCAGAGTCAACAGAAGTCTCGGTGGAGGAGAATTGGGGCAACGCGAAGGCGTGCATGCCGAGGCCAAGCAGGGAGTTCAGGACGATCACAGTGAAGAAGGTCTTCATGGTTGCAGTGGTGGAGTTTGTATTGTGTTTGGAAGTAAAAGGTTGATAGTGCTGGGAGTTCTGGAGTATGGTAGATCTGTCGGGGAGATGATGCTTCTTATACGTCTTGATACGCTCTCTCATCGACGATAGTAGCATCAATAAGGCAGGATATAACTCACACTAGAGCTATCGAAGCGTCGTCTAGATTTTCTGAGTCTTAGAACCCGTATGGTGAACCCTAAACCGGCGAATAATCTATTGACCCTGCAGAGGCTGAGTCGACCATGAAACAGGGTCACCCCGAGCTGTCAAGTGTGGAGGGGCAATGCAGAGCAGATATCAATAGCATCCATTCTCGTATATCAAACTTTGACTGCAGCGAATAACCGCGAATAATCGCCATTTCTTCCGACAGCCAAATACGGCCTGGGGCTTCTTCTCTTGTTGATTTCCTGTACATACCTCATTCTATTAATATCCCAATACGTTCATCGTTGTCAACGCCCTGGTAATGGATCTCCGTTCATAAGGTTCCGTCATATAGATCCATGGTTCTGAAAGGACACCGCCTCGTTCCATATCGTCTTTGCGGTCGAAGAGATCCAGCTGCCCAAATGCTTTTATCCACAGCCCAACCAGAGTGCCGGAGAAGAAGTATAGATACTTCAACTAACTATTAATAGACCATCATCCTCTGACAGCCGTTTCAAGAGCTTGACTTTTTCCCACGCACAGCCCGTGCACCACAACACCTGGAGGATCTTCCGGGTATTGGCCCCGGTAATTTTTTCCGAGAGCTTATGGCACCCAAAGACCAATCAACTGAGCTCCAGGCGCGGCTATGCTTACCGTGGGTGCCAGCTTGCCGGGTTTCATCGTATTGCGCGATCGATTACAGGAGTCCGGGTGTGCATTCCTTGGGCTCCTCTGCTGCAGGATTTTCAGCCTCTTCAGAGCCGAGTCCTCAGGTTTTCTATTGGACGCACAAACTTGCTGACTTGTTTTGCAATGCGAGTGTGGCGCTTGTCGTTTCTTCAAGATATTTTGACTCACCCTCACCCCATGCCGCGCACGTGCCTGCAAGGTAGTTGCATTGCAGATGACCACATGCATGTCGCTCCTCTTCTATGGTCTTGCTGTCTCTTTGTTCTAGCTGGTCTGTAGCAACTGGATATTAATATCCTTGAAAAGGATAATTCGGGTTGTCGAATGCATTCCTGGGGCGGAGTCGAGGATGGATTGGTGTCGCGCATTGATCTCGATTTGGTCGATTTGGCAAGGCGATATGGCGCACACTTATATTATGTTCCCTTATAGGATCCTCTCCAACGGGACAACAAGGGAAAGGGTCTGTACTCAATTCGTATTGGTGTTGGACATCAAGCATGGCGTGACCCGGGATGATGGAAACGAATGGCCTCGCGCCTAAGACCTCAGCCATGGCACGAAGCTATGGGCTATGCAATTTAATATGGCAGCGTGGGAGCGTGCAGGAGGCTATCTAGCCGCATCGATACTTTATTCACGAATCTTGTGGTCTTGCAGAACCTTAGTCTACCTTAATAAGGTCTAGACCCAGTAGTTTAACGGTCCCTAGGTGCAAGCTAGCAAAATTGTTGCCGTGTGCTGCCCTACTTCCCAAGGAACGGTTGTAGGAAGATACATTGCAGGGCCCCACAAGCGCACTGTCGTTCTCATAGTGATATCCCCTATAACTACTAGCTAATATCAAGCTCATCATCCCTATCTACAAAGCAAGGCAGGCAGCTTCTGACGGATGGAGTCCCTGACGACACTGCTTGTTGCTGTGCCACTTCGATGAATATTATTATTAGAATTTCACCTATGTCAGCTGCGCGTAGTAAACCACGCATCCACCAGCATTACGATGAACCCCAATACTCTCCAGTCAGGCGCCAACGAAACGCCTCCACCAACTAGACGCCAATATACAATGCACGTGGAGATGAGTCCAAATTTAGTGGAATACAATACCCCCGAACGTTGGAGAGTCATCAAGACGTGGTGCAATAAGATCAAATCACGCAGAGCAGTGCCACCACATGGATTTGGGGATCACGTACTGTGCTGCTCCGAATCTCAGTAACGACGGGACCTCGGCGGTCTATACACCAAGAATAGCATATTTGGACCCTTCTTTTAGAGCACATCCGAGACAATGGCTTATCTGAATGTGGCCACTGTACCGGGTCACTGGAGGTTCCCCATTGTCCTAGGCTACTACGGTACGGCGCCACCATACACGGACTAGACTTGTGAGCCATGAATCTTATTTCACCAATAGGGGCAATATTTTGGCGGTTTACGATTAGAATCGGGTCAAACAAGCGAGGGTTCTTGCCGTCCTCAGTCATGGCCGATAACGAAGGCTGCAGCGGGAACGACGATAGAAGTGATATCCCATATTCACTTCTCTACACTTGCGGTAAACGATAAGGATGCAGACTAAAAGGTTTGCAACATCTGATATTACTGAACATCTATCTTAGATATAACTTCCTTGTGGGCCGCATTCCTATAGCAGGCATAACTGTTAGCTTAGTCCTTTACCAAAGTCTCCCAAAGTCGGGGTTAGCTCCCATGATAGCACCATACCTAGCTATAAACGTATTAAAGGGAAATCCTCTGTGGAAAGGGTCACTGAATCTACTCTCTTCAGTGGCCTTCTACCGATTATTCTGACAACCAACCCCCTTAGGGACATGACACTTTGTTCTTGTTCCTTAGCCTGAAGAGGAAGAAAGTCAGTACTATCTCGTCCTCGGCCTGTCATGCCAATGTACCTGGGATATTGGTCTTGCACGTCCAGTCGGCTACCATGACTAGAACCGATTCAGCACGACAGCGGGCCCCTCGAGATTCCCACGACCACGTTGCATGGCCCGAAAATAAATGTTCATTGAATCCACCAGGACTGTGTGAATCAATGTAAACAGTCACACTTCTACCAAGAACGAGGAAATTTTACCCCTGTGACAGTGAAACTGGCACTGCCATCTAGTGCGTTGATAGACTCGATAGACCCACGCCGGGGAGGCGGGTGGAGAGAGAAATCCTCTCCAAGTGCTATAGACATATTATGGGATATCAATCCTCCTAGTCGTTCTGGTGTTGAGGAACCTATTTTTTGTCTTCCCTGTTAATGGAAATGATAGGTCGTCCAAGGTATACTATATGGGATAGGCATGGGTGTCATTGGCTATGCTCAAAATATATATTTTCAACCAGCCAGGGTAAAGAATTTTTGTTCCGAAAGTGGTTAATCCACTGTGAGGAGCTTAGAATAGAGGCTGCGTATCAGCAAGTCGATTCTAACTCCAGAGTAGCTCACTCTCGTGTATTTCTTTGTCCTTGATGTCACACGGGTTCAAGTTGAAATCCTTCGCTATGAAATGCGGGGCGAACGTCAGCGTTTTGGCATTGGTATGTAATGGCAAATAATTTATCCCTCTTCAACAAATCGGCCTGCTGGCCCAATGGCAAGGCGCTTGACTACGAATCAAGAGATTGCAGGTTCGATCCCTGCGTAGGTCATTTCTTTTTGCTTTTTCTGATTTTTTTCTCCACTGGTGAACCGAGTGTGTGGGCGAGTGGGTCTGGCTCAGACCGAGGAACAAGAATCTTCACTGCACAAAAAAAGGGTCCTGGCTAGAAAGGGAGAGAGGCATGAATGGACGGGGTATTCGGGGTATAGAGCTTGTTGAGGTACGTGTGGGCTGCCAGACTGGGTGCCGCTCATTTCTCAGTGTTTGTTTCCTCTTAACATGTGTAACCTGGTGTTTTTTGTGTTTTTGAGATCAATTGCAACACACAGTCAACTTCAGCGACAGCAAGGTCAGGACGCGGAAGCCTTATGCTTTCTAATCGACACTCGAGGAGATAGTACCGAAAATCACTTGCGAACGATAAAGGCTTCTTTAATGTATAGTCCATAACTAGCTATCTTCATGGATCTTGATCCAGAGCCCCAAGATGTAACCCACGACATACATGGCTCCGTATGCAGAGCATACATACCTCCCCCAAATCCCTCACTGACAACGACCTACGCAAGAGTCTTCTCCTGCACCTCAAACACACTCTCCCTCCTGCGCCCCTGCTCAGCAAAGACCTTCTTCCACCGTCCACACGCCAAATCGGCACAATTCTGCTTAACGCCCGCCCAGTTCTCGCGGACGATGTCCATCGTCGGCCGTTCAAAGACCGCGTCGATCTCCTCGAGCGTCTTGTCCTTGGTCTCCGGCATGAAGAAGATCTGATAGATTTCGCCAACGAGCGCGATGCCGCCGTAGAAGCCGAGGGCGAGCCCGGTCTTGCCCATTGCGTTTTGCATCGCGGTGAAGTTGTAGGTTACGATGAAGGACATGAGGAAGAGGAGGGCGTCGGAGGTTGTCATGCCGTAGCTGCGGAGGTAGGTTGGGTAGACCTCGGCGGGGACGACTATTTATTATTGTTAGTTATCGGCTCGATGAAAAGCGCTAGGAAGGCAGGCAAGGCAAGGCGAAACATACCCCACGTCAAACAGGCATAAGACCCAAAGAATCCCTGATACATAATCAAGCCCGTCAAATACAGTCCCTCGACTGTAACAAGGTTCGTCTTCAGATCAACCTGGTAACTCGCGCCAATAAGGACGAGACCAGCGAGGAAACCAGGTAGAGTAATGATAGCCCAGAAGCGACGGCCGAATTTCTCCATGAGGAAGATGGCCGGGAGCGTACCGAGGAGCAGGGCGCCACCGCCGACGAGCGACATGTAGTTTGCGTTTTCCTCGTCGAAGCCAATCTGGTTCATCAGTGTACTCATGTAGTACATAATGGCATTAATTCCAGTCATTTGGCCGAGGATGATCATGACGTTGGCGTAGATGAGGGAGCGGCGGGCGCGGGGGACGCTAGAAGTTTTGTTAGATGATTGCGGGAAGGAAACAGTGGAGGTGCGGAGAAGGGCAAGCGTACGTGAAGAAATCCATCCACGGGAAGCGCTTGTTCTGGGCGCCCTCGTTGACCTCGTTCTCCTCTTGGCGGACGGACGCCGTCATGACGAAGAACTCGTCGCGAGACTCGGGAGTTTCGATACCACGAATACGTTTCCAGACCTTGTACGCGTCGAGGGTCTTGCCCTTGTGGATGAGGAATCGGGGACTCTCGGGGAGGAAGAGCATTCTAAGACGTTTATCAGTACAAGCCATTTCTTTTTCATGGAATAGTGACTTACCCGCCAAACATGATGGTAGAGAACACGAGCGAGGAACCGAGGATGTATCGCCAGTTTCCTTCAACGCGCAGGAACATGGCGGAGATGGCGTACCCAAGGACTTCACCGAGGGCAATGTTGAACTGGTAGAGCGAGACCAAGTTTCCACGAATGCGTCGCTCGACAGTCTCTGCGACGTAGACTGGGACAGTACCACCCTCGAGACCGACACCGACACCGAGGATCACACGCGACGCAACAATCATACCTACAGTATTAGTTTGACTTTATTTACAGCCAGTTGAATGGAGGCAAACCATAATTGATCGACCCAGCCTCGAGCGCAGCACCAATCGTGTACAGAATCAACGAGATCATGATCGCCCACTTGCGCCCAAAGTACTCGTTACACGGCGACAGGATCAGCGCACCACCAACAGCACCAAGCGGCATCCCCGAGTTGACCAGACTGTTCTGGCGCGCATCGAGGTGCAGGTCCTTGGGGAGGTACAGGTTCGCTCCGGAGATGGTACTCTGGTCGATACCGGAGAGGAGACCACCCATACTGGCGAAGGCGACGAGGAGCCAGGTGAAGTGCCGCGGGTCGTTGAACTCGAGCTGGAAGAAGCCCTTGTTGAGTCCGCCGGCGGCTTCGAGCTGGCGCTCCATGTCGTCAATGTAGGCGTCGGCTTCCTGGCCGCGTTCGCGGACGACCTCGACGGCCTCGAGCTCGGATTTTTCTTGGTCGGCCATGTTGACGAAGATTCACAGGCACAAACGAATAGATGTAAGGATTAGAGAGTTTTCAACCAGTTCACGGCCCGCGAGAAGACGGAGAGAAAACGTCTGGGGAAGAAGGGGAGAAAAAAAAGCCCACGGGGAGAAGAATGCGGCACCAGAAACACGCGGCATTTTATGCCCTCACACGATCCCCTCCCACCATAATGCAGACGCCAGCCAGGTGTGTCATCGCATCCTGTATCGGCCCACGTCGACCAGGGCAGATTCCCTGCAGCCCCAGAAGGGCGAAGCTCACTGGGCTGAAAAACAAGCAAATTGCGCTCCTTGGCTGCACGCTTGGAACGGTCTTAACTGGATCAGTGAAAGCTTGGGCTGCTAGGGCGAGGATCTTAACCGGATTCTCACGTTTGCGCAAGTATGCCGATCAGTGTAACGTGCGAGAAGTTGCCCCTCGGAGGTCGTCCGCGCGGAGAATTGGTCGGGCGCCCCAGTTGGTCTCCAGAGTCGAGTCGACCACATTCTGGAGGGCGGGGCCCCCTGCTTTGCCCGGTCCGTGGTTGGTCCAGCGATCCAACAATTCGACATTCTGGAAAGCTTCTACAACGTAGTGCGAGAATTCAAAAGGGAAAATCCAAGAGACGGATTTCGAAGGAAAGAGGCCAAGATGGCCCCCAAATTCTCGCGTTGCCAATGAATGATTCGGCATCGCAGACTTCATCTTCCCCGTGCTCCGCAATCCCGACGCCGAGGGGAAATACGGAGAAATCCGGAGGCTTCGGGCCCTCGGCGGGGCTTCGGGATGAACCAGCAGCAAAATTCTCTCGTCATGTGAGCAGCCGAGACGGCCGGGGGCCGCCATTCGTCGGGGCCTTGACCAACCAGGCCAGCTGCCCTGTTTTGAAGGATTTCCAGTGAGATGATCGGGATGCCGTGTCTCTCTTTCGATTCTCATATCGCAATTGAGCTGGTTCGTATCCTGGAGTCTCATCCCAGGCATACTGAGGAATCGTAGCCATGATTGAGCCCTTGCTTGCTGGAATGGTAGCCGCAAGAACACATCCCTGGCATCACCAAGGTTTGCCTGGCTTTCCCTCGGCCATGGCCTGGCCTTGCTCGTCGGCCCCATCGTGGGATACTAATTACCTCACTTGTTTCAACCAGACCGAAGTTCTCCCGGCAAAGCGACCAGCCGACCACTAAGTCTGACCGCATGTTGACACATCTGCCTGATCCGGAGTAGTACCCCCACATGCACTGTTTTGTTTAGCCGGCCCAATGCCATCATCGGCCTTATTCAAGTTGATCCTTCAAAGTTCAGCCTACGTTCATCCGTCTCCTCGCACTAGAAATCGACCAATGGTGGACAAGCTTTGCTGACATGTCTTGACTCTTGTCGCGGCATCCCGACTCTGTCGTTAATCGGACTCGATCCGTTCGGGGTCGGGCTTCAGGCTGCCTCTGCCTCGTCCACGTCACCGGGTGCCTTGCTGCCCTCGAAATCCCCGGATTCTCCCAGAAGTGCCACCAGTATCTATCTCAACCTAGCATGATGCCCATCTCCCTCACCACATCCAATCATTGCCAACCGTCTCCGCAACGGCAAGATCATCCAGGAACCCAAAATCCAGCCCGTCGATCGCAGATTGAATTGTCTCCGGATGCACAAGGCCAGAGTCCCAGGGCGATTCTGTTCTCGTCGGATCCATGTGCGGACCGTGATTTAGTTGCACGTCTTGTCTCAGAGAGAGAAGATTTGACGCACCACGGTCAATGTCTGAGCTGCTAGGTTCGTTACCACTAGGATTGCGAGGTTGTGCGTTTTCGCTTAGTTGGTTATTCTGGAGTGTGTCGCGGAGGTGGATGATTTCGAGGAGATCTTTCTTATATGGGTCTGCGATGATGATCCCCCGTGCGACGTAATCGTCTAGTAAAAATAATACCGCGTTCAAGTCCCAGGGTTCTGAGAGAGACGGGTCGATGATGTCGATTAGGACCAGGATGAACGCGGCAGCGAACATAAAGTCAATATCGTGCGGGAGAATCATATCTAGCGATTGTGCATTAGGAAATCGCCAGAGAGAAGGTGTGGACAAAGCGCACTCAATAACTTCCGTTCTCGTAGAGACTCGATAATCGTTAGGATCTTCTGTGCAGACTCGATGCATACGCGAAGTAGACCAATGACTGCCTCGGACAACTGCAGTGAGGATCGCTCGTCGGACAGTCTCTTTTCTAGGAGGAAGTAGGTAATTGGTCTGATCGCGAGGATCGTAATCTGCACCAAACATGTTAGTATGAAAGTATATCTATGAGCGTGTCACGAGGTGTACTTGGTGATGTAGCAAGTATAAATTCGCTGCCGCACGAGAGATCCCGTCGACAGACCCGAGCAAATGCGAGTCGGTCTTCATGCAAACGTTTAACCTCGTCGCCGTCTGGGCCTGTTTCTGTAGCACGGACTGAATTGCAGTGGTAAATTTGCAACCTAACGAGCGCTGCGAGCCATGACCGTAGACAACTATACCGGCACAGCAAATCAGCATACTTTCCTCCCCATGTACACAGTCGACGACTTACCATTCAACACATGCCCTAATTGAGACATAATCTCGACATGAAACGCCATCGAACGATCGTCTTCATCTGCCCCCTCGCGGATCTCAGGCTTCGAGAGGGATATGTCCTCGTCTGAGATCGCGGGGACTACCCCGATAAGGCTCGACAATTTCCGGTCGATCACATAGATCGACCACTATAATTTCGAACGGTGCTCGAACTCCTCTCGGGTGTTGTGCCGGATATCCCATCTTCGCTCGAGACCATGTGCGACACAAATGCGGACTGCTAAGCCGATCTGTAACCGTGCTTCATTAGTTGTAGTAGTACTTGACATCCGGATTAAGCACACACGTATTGATGAGCAGCCACCCGCATATCCATCGCCTGCATGAACAATGCGATCTGACCCAAAATCTCAATCGACAAGACCGGCTCTTGCGAAAGTTGATGACAGTCCGGCAGCGCCTCGATGGCTCTCGCAAAGTATTGCGACCCAGTCGGCCCTGAGGGACCTGACTCCCGAGACAGAATTGACGTTCCAAGAGCAAATATGACGAGCATCTGAATATGCCACAAGCCAGTGGGCTGCGGTGTGGCGCCTTTGAGGTTATCATAGAACTCGTGCAGTCTGCGCAAGAACGCCGCCTTATCAAAAAGGTGGTATAGCGGTCGGAACGCAAAGTGAACAGTTTGGGTGAGATATTCAGCGTAGTCTTCCGAGGGCAAGTTCAATCCCGACAGGTCGACGGATACTGCTTTCCAAGGCATTCCATATGCTCCGTCCCGTATCGGAATTTTATCGTGGAGATCAGGGCCTTTGATCCTCTCCGTTATCATGAGGCGGATGTTCCGGCTAAACGAGAAGGATGAGCTGTGACCGAAGCGCCCTACAAATGTCAGCAGTGTAGCTTAGTTAAAAGTATGGAAAAGGTGAAAGTTCTGACTATAGTCGTCGCCAATGGCATCAGCATAGTCGCATAGCTCATTTCTTGGTCTTTCATCGCCTCTTGAGGGTTGTTGCTGGGGAACAGCGGGCCTCTGCAGTGACCGAGGAGTGATGGGGGCTGTAGTTACAGGTGTGCGGCGCTCTGCCTCTCGTTCTAGATATTTGTTAACCGCCAAAGTACTTCCTGAGTTGACAAACCATTCTCACCTCGTAAGGGTGGTGCTTGCCCCGCACACCGAGCCTCTAAATCGAGAATATATCTTCAAAAGAAGTAAGCGACCATTTCAATAGCATCAAGAGACGGGATAACATGACATAACATACTCTTCGGAGACAAGAACCTTCCTTTTTGGCTCGAGAAAAGTACACTCCAATCCCTTGGTCGTGCAATAATCACAGGGCTGGTGGCCGGTGCATTTGATCTTCCGGGTGCGGCACCACTGGCACCTGTATTCGTCAGTACATAGGCGACAACTAAGCTCGGGGCGGAGCACTTGCGCGTTTAGTGTCTTCTTTCTCTTGATGATCCCGGTACTGGATCTCCGGTCCATTCTTGATTAGCGATG